>CM031239.1:1447693-1635994 GCA_018340775.1 Taxus wallichiana var. yunnanensis
GTAGTTCTAGGTGTGTGTGTAATTTATGCCCTAGGTGCTCTTGTGTTAGTCACAATTTTTGAGTAATGAGAAATAACTAGATATAGAATGTAAATAGATGGTGCATGTAATAGAATGAACTTCCCTCCTATGAAGTGTGATGTAGATGAACTATCCTTTGTCCTTTGTGATGGAGGTAGATGGATACAAATGGAGTTATAGAGTCCTTTGATGGATGCAACCTTAGGTGGAGATACTAGTGCTTAGTTCTTGGTCTCCCATTATGGTCTCACGACTTTATATTTATATGGTTCTCTTTATTCAATTTCTTATTTTACCCTAAAAAGACTTACCACCAAAAAGATAGAAAACTCAAATGGCTATAAAGTTCCCAAAAAGATAAGAGTAAAGTGTAAAGAGGATCAGGGCACCTCGGTCCTGATAGATGCTCAAGATAGAATGGGAATAATATAGTGTGACAAAATTGAATGGGAAAACATGGGAAAAATATCGAAATTAAGGACAACAAGAAAATTAAAATGGCCAAAGACATATTTTAATTAGTACTTCTTTTTTTTACTCAAGAACCATATGAATAGTAGTAATAGATTGAGACTAAATAATTACCCAAAGTGCATGATTTAGTAACAAAACTTTTCCCCACTTTATGTTTGTGAGAGTAATGCTTGGTAACATAAAGTAGATAGAGATGCATACATGATATCCATATATATTTCTAAAAAACATGCAGAGGGACTAGAAAAAGAATGGAGTGAAAAAAACATGGAGCATGGAGACTAAAGATGTGAAAGTGTAAAAAAGCATTGAGAGTAAACCTAGAGGTGGAAACACGTGTGTGATGCAATGCATGTTAATGTGTGTGATGCCAAGTGATTTATTTTTTGTTGTTGACTTCTTGCTTCCCATATGGATGGAACTCCAAAGGAGAAGACGATCAAGTAGTCAAATATGCATGTATATGTGTAAAAATTACATGTAACAATGCATGTATATATGTAAAAAGACTATAATAAAAGTAAAAAAATAAAAAAGGAACATGTGCACCTGATCCGTGATGAGAAAGAGGGTATAGAAAGGATATCCTATAACTGTTGTGAAGTGTGAGGTTTTTTGGAAATCTCATGCCACTGTGGCCAAAGAAGTGTAGGGAGGAAAGTATGATGTTCCTCCAACCTATAACTACTTCCCATGATAATATGAAAATATATCTATAAATCCTAGTTTTCTGGGTGATCCGATGTAATCGGCCGAGGTATTATAGGGAGGAAATTCCGTTGTATCCTCTAACCTATAACTAATCTCCAGAATGCTAAGGAAAACCTATCTTGTAAATTTAATGTGTATCAAAGTTCCATAGATTGGTCTCGAACCCACTCATTATAAGCCCATTGTTTCATGGACGTAAATTGAAAAATCGAACTATAGAGGTACTATGTTGTGTAGTGTGTGTAACCCAAAATATGCCCCCATTTTTAGGGGAACATGCCACATCTCGAATATGAGAATGCAGCCCCAAAGAGCACCGAAAGTAGAAATATAAAATATTTTCTACTGGGGAAGGGAATTTCTTATAAACCAAGGCATGCGTAAACTAGTGGCTAGGAAAAAATGTTAGTATGAAGAATAATGCATGTAATATAAGTGTAAGCTACGCAGACATTGTGTCAGATAGAATACAAGTAAACACATAAGAAACCACCCATATATCATGAAACATGGGTTGAAAACATGGGACATCACTCACAATTTCATAAGGCCATAGTGGACCCATAAAACAAAAAAGTGTGGACACCAAACAAAGGGAAAGGCCCTGCATAAAATAACAAACAATGACAAGAAATAACAAACAAATAGATAGAAATAGTAGCAACTAATCATGTAAAACAAATCTTACACATGAAACAACCATTATAATATTAGAAAGATAACCCATATGTCAAATATTGAGAAATGTGTATAACCAAAGAATGTAAAGTGTTAAGTATAACATGAAACAATAGCACATGTAGTGTATGAAAGGTGGATACCTCCGTGAGCCACACTTTGGTAGTGTTTCAAGCATCCATGTTACATGTAGAATCTATCTATGTGATCAAAAGTAGAAAAGGATGTGAACATGCATGTGTGTATGGTAAAGATAATGACATATAAATGACCTATCTAGCATGTGTAATAAAGTGAACATGTAAAAACAACCATAAAAAAAAGTAAATGCAAAAAATATATGCAACATGTTGTGGATGGATGGAAATGGAATGGATTGTAAGATCAGAAGAGTGTGATGCCCGAGTGAATGGAATTATATGTAGTGATGTTCATTTGTTTATGCCCCTTAGAAATCAAGAATGAACTAAAAATGAGAGTGTGTCATTGGGAAATAATCGAACTATGTGTTGTATGTAGAGTGTTCTAGTGAATGTCTATATATGGTGATGATATGCGACTTAGAGATGATGTATGAAGACACATGATGATCTATCCTAAAGCATTTCTCACAATGAGATGATCGAAAGATGTGGTGATGTAGCCTATGGTGTATACTAGGTGCCATTTAGCCTATAACGCGTGTGTTAATAACCTAGGGATCTTACAGGATAAAACATTGAATTATGAATGCGTGAATAGGATGAGGTCCATTTTTGGTTGTATACCCTCAATAGTCTAGTATGGACTATGAGACTAGAGTGCGTCATAGGGTAGTGAGTGAATTGTATACAAGTAGATGCGTATAGTATATGTGATGATGAAATATGACCATGTGATGTGTAGAATACTCAAGGTGTAGTGTGTAATGTGCAGTGTGTGGGGTTCATGTGTGTAGGAAGCCCTCAACAATAAAGTGTGAACTGAAGCACAAGAGTGTTTCTTTGGGTAATGTCAATGTGAAAGTGGAGATAATGATGCCTATACTAGGAGTGTGATGTATGATAACGCATGAATGTGGTAGATGAATTTGTATGTGGAGATTATGGGGGATGTGTGAATTTAATGCCCCCAAGTGTGTGTGAGTGAATAAAATAACCAATGAAAGTGAAGGATGATTGTACCTCATCAGATGTAGGTGGTGACAAAGATCATGACCATGGGATAATAGTGGTGGCATAGTAGATAGACATTACAAAGGTGAGTGAAGTCTATGTGCATTTGATGGATGAATAATGATGAGCGCATAGGAGCACAAAATTCATAGGTGATAGAGAATGATGAGAAGCGAGTGTAGAGGTGATAGAAGATCTATGTGAGACTCGTGTAATGGTGAAAAGAAATGATGTGGAATAAAACAAGGAGGTGATTTATGCTAAGATGTAAAAACTATTCAAGAAAGGGTCCTATGTTGATGTGTAGGACTAGAAGAGTGGTGAGGCAACATAGATGTTATACAAGTTGGTGAACTAGGAGTTGATTGCATTTTAAGTAACATAGATGTCGATGTAATAGATGATATAGGAGATGGATTAACTGGTGCTCAAGGAGATGATGACCATGGAGTAGATTAAAATACATAATCGATAGAAACAACTTAATTGCAATGAATTAAATTGAGTTGAAAATGATTCATAGATATGATGGAATGAGACCTACAAATCAATTGAGGCCTAGAATCATGTCACAATTGTTGAATGTTTTCAGACGAAGGAAAGGTAGAATCATAGTAAGAGGGCCTACTATAACATGAAGTTGGATGACACCATATGAATTTTTCATGGGATATGTAATTTGTGAAATTAGATAACCAATATTGGTGAGAAATGGAATAGAGAATGTGCTAATGGGACAAGATGGGTCAACATTATTATTATTGATAGAAATCAATCCAATAGATGCATTGATATGTAAGTGATTAGAAGTAAAATTTGCATGATAATCATAGTTCAGAGAAAGATATTGATGTGGTGAGAAGCGTCATTATGTGAAACTAGAAAGTCAAGAGCCCCTGATGTAGGAGGAGAAACCGCATGATATACATAATTAGCGTGATGCACCAGTTTCTTAGGTGTCATGTTTGGTAGAGGGTTTTAAATATTTTGAGCTTATGATTTTCATTGATAGGTGCAATAAGTGTAGATTTTGAAAGCTTAGTTTTACCACTATCAAGAAAAACTCGAATGAGAAATCGAAGAAGAAAGAAATGATCTATGGAGTTTCTTATGTAATGATGATGATATTCACAATGTTAATTTTCATCAAAATTACACCATTTTGGTCGAGATGGATCTATTTGTAGTGGAGAAGGTAGTGTAATGAGATTACTATCAACAAGTTGTGATAGTAAGATACGCTAAACTTAGTGAATATATGACATGATGCAGTTGCGATTGAAGATCCTTAGTAGGTAAATACTAGGTTGATGGTAAATTTTGTGTCTATTGGTTTAGTTTTAGATGTTTTAAATGTTGACTTACTTTGAAAATGTGTAGAGGATGATGCTTTCTCTTAGTATTTAAACTTTCCAATAGCTAAGAGTTTGGTTTCACAAATCCTAAGAGTATGAAAAAGTTGATCAAATGAAGGAGATGTCTCAAAGAGAACACTCTCTTGGAGAAGTGGTAAGAAAATCTGAATGAATAAGTCCTAAAGCTCAATCCTCACAAGAAAATTTGACATCTTAGCTAAGTTGTTTTTGTAACGCATGACATAATTCTATATCTATTCGTTAGATCCCTGTTTGAGCTGTGCTAGTTTGGAATAATAGATATTAGAGCTGATGTTGATAGATAACTACGTTAGAAAATCATCAAATAGATGCATGAAAGAGGTTACCGAATGGAAAGACAAGTCATAAAACAAATGCATCACATAAACCTATAAACTATGAGAAAATAACTTAAAGAGTATGGTATAATAATATGCATAGTCTAGGAATGCTATATAAAAAGATCATATATTCTCCTATGGGTATCCTTGGTCTTTAAAGATGGAAAATTGAGGAAAGATGAAATTAGGTGGCAATGGATAGTGTGTGCATGTATAATTTGCTTAATGCTAAATCAAATGAAGCAAGAACTACCACCTAAAAATAGTTCTACAATTTAGCTAAAACAAAGCATAAACACCATCATGATAAGAATTAAACAAGGGTTAGATGCTAGCATTCATCAATACAAACTTTGAAACTAACAATGCTAAATATCTAAACTCCTCTATTCTCTAACAACAAATAAATGAATGGACCTAAGTAAGCTCCATGGCTATCAAAATAGTTGTCCTTAATGCTCCAAGAACCTAGGAATGGGGGCTAATCAAAGTTGGGCTACAAGACCCTTTTGACACCTCCCATATGACCCAAGCACTTTAAGAAAGAGGCTTAACTCTTCAAGATGATGAACTCTCAAAAGGGCAAGGTGCAAGCTCTTAGTCTCTTTCTTTATAATATGCTTTGCATTTACTCTCTTAGAAAGTTTAGGTGTAAGTAAAAAGGTAGGTGGAGGGCTCTTTATATAGCCCAAAGGATAAGGATTCAACACATTCTCATGAATGTGGGATAAAGGTAAAACATGATTAGGAATGGATAAGGTTGCTTTATTAAAGGTAACCTTACTTTAGAAGGGTTTAATACATGTTTAGCAAGTCATGGGAGTTGGGGGTATTTTAATTAATCAAAGGTGATTAATTAATAGGTAGGTGTAAGCTTATAGAAGCCAATTAGAGGAATATTAGTGTGATTTAGGCTATTATATGGGATTAAATCAATTAAATATTGATTTATTGGTTAAATGGAAGGAAAACTAATTAATTAATAATAATTAATTAGTCTAGGTAGAAGGGTGATTTATTAACTAAGGTCGTTAATTAGGTATTTGTTGGATAAGAAACTTAATTAATTAGCTTAGTGTAATTAATTAATGATGATATGAGGGAAAATGAGTGCCTTTGACAATATGTCGTTGATTTGCAGAAAGGGGATAATTAGCACAATTTAAGTATTTAAATTGCTTGGGCGTAATTATAGGTGTCTACATTTGCTTAATGCTAAATCAAATGAAGCAAGAACTACCACCTAAAATAGTTCTACAATTTAGCTAAAACAAAGCATAAACACCATCATGATAAGAATTAAACAAGGGTTAGATGCTAGCATTCATCAATACAAACTTTGAAACTAACAATGCTAAATATCTAAACTCCTCTATTCTCTAACAACAAATAAATGAATGGACCTAAGTAAGCTCCATGGCTGTCAAAATAGTTGTCCTTAATGCTCCAAGAACCTAGGAATGGGGGCTAATCAAAGTTGGGCTACAAGACCCTTTTGACACCTCCCATATGACCCAAGCACTTTAAGAAAGAGGCTTAACTCTTCAAGATGATGAACTCTCAAAAGGGCAAGGTGCAAGCTCTTAGTCTCTTTGCTATATGCTTTGCATTTACTCTCTTAGAAAGTTTAGGTGTAAGTAAAAAGGTAGGTGGAGTGCTCTTTATATAGCCCAAAGGATAAAGGATTCAACACATTCTCATGAATGTGGGATAAAGGTAAAACATGATTAGGAATGGATAAGGTTGCTTTATTAAAGGTAACCTTACTTTAGAAGGGTTTAATACATGTTTAGCAAGTCATGGAGTTGTGGGTATTTTAATTAATCAAAGGTGATTAATTAATAGGTAGGTGTAAGCTTATAGAAGCCAATTAGAGGAATATTAGTGTGATTTAGGCTATTATAAGGGGATTAAATCAATTAAATATTGATTTATTGGTTAAATGGAAGGGAAAGCTAATTAATTAATAATAATTAATTAGTCTAGGTAGAAGGGGTGATTTATTAACTAAGGTCGTTAATTAGGGTATTTGTTGGATAAGCAACTTAATTAATTAGCTTAGTGTAATTAATTAATGATGATATGAGGGAAAATGAGTGCCTTTGACGATATGTCGTTGATTTGCGAGAAAGGGGATAATTAGCACAATTTAAGTATTTAAATTGCTTGGGCGTAATTATAGGTGTCTATATTTGCCCCTCTTTGGGGTGGCATAAGTGATGCCACTTCAAGATAGTAGACAAAAGATATTTTGAAGAGAAGGAAGAAAAATTAGTAGGAGGGAGAGATGCCCCCTCGAGTGTCGATGGGGTGATAGAAGAACTCGATTGACGATCGAAAAAGGTGAGAAGTAGGCAGAAGAATGGGGACGAGGCAGGATGCCCCGAGGAGAGGGAGAATTAGGGGTGAAAGGGAAGTGGTGTAGAAGAAATATGGATGAGGGGAGAGAAGAGCTTAACCTCTAGCCGCTTATGTGTTTGGAACAAATTTGATGTCATCATATTGCCATAGGAACTACATCATCGGTCCTTATGAAAAATATAAGCATACGACAAAGGTAGAATGACATGAAAAGCCATAATACGAACAATTGTCCATTGCTGAAAATACCAACTCCACGCAACATACAATAATGCAATGCAATACGAGAAGGAAACAAGCTCATATAACAGGGAAAAAAAGTACGAACGCACATATCAAACCCAACAACGGTCAAGATAGTTGTACAAATGGTTTGTTATCGCTATGGAAGAAATCCACAAGTTCGTGATGACGACAAGGGTTAAAAATGATGCCCCAAGCAAGGATACATGCAAGGGGAAATGAAAATGGACACGGGTCCATGAAAAGCATTTTTGCGCAAAGAAATGAAGCACCAGCAACCAAAAGTGCCCCAGAGTACAGACGAAGCAAGCAGCTAGCTTTTGTGAATGGTTGTGAATCCAGTGATCCGCGAGTCATATTAATCGGGGAAGATGTGAGACAAACCAACAGGATATGGAGAAAATACCATGCGTAAGACACAAGTTTTAGCCGTAAGAAGCAAGTTACCATTTTGTAGGGTGTTTTACTTTTTAGGAATTTTTTGAAAAATTTTGCCTTGTTTTTAGATTTTATATATATATATATATATATATTGTTTTTGTTGTTTTCTCGAAACAATGTTCTATTGTTTTTGTGTTTTTCTCGAAACAATGTTCTATTGTTTTTGTGTTGTCTGAAACAATTTTCTATTGTTTTTGTGTTTGGTGAAACAATTTTCTATTGTTTTTGTGTTTTCTCAAAACAATGTTCTATTGTTTTTGTGTTTTGTGAAACAATTTTCTATTGTTTTTGTGTTTTGTGAAACAATTTTCTATTGTTTTTGTGTTTTTAATAGTTTTCCAAAGCTATGTGCAGGTAACCAAGAAAGCATGGATGCCCCCAGCGTTAGGTGGAGAATATACAAGGGTAGAAGCCACACACTTATGAACAAGAAGGTGAATTCGTTGAGTTGCCCCCAGCGTAAGATGGGAAATAACGAAAGACCACGTCCCTTACAGACGAATAGAAGAAGGCAAAGCCGGATCAAGGCTGGACTAGATGGTGTGCACAAGGAAACTCGAAGGTAGAACCAGGTCCAGGACAAAGACAACTACCCTTCTAATACAGAATGCTTGTGAACAACGAATCCTCCCGAGGCGCCGGAAACCGGTTTTCACCCAAGGACTTGTCCAAAGTGCCACAATTGCGTGGTTTTCACTAGTGGACGACCTGTTTTCTCCTTTTTTTTTTTTTGATGTTTTTATATATTTTTTTGTGATTTTTATGACTTTCTTGTGCCATGTTTAGGCATAAAACCTCTTAAGATGCATGGAATTCATGGGCTCCCGGAGCTCATCACCATTGGGGTGAGCCAACTTGTATGCCCCTGTGCCATACTTGGCAACTATGACATAGGGTCCTAACCAAAGGTGGTTCGAACTTCCCTTTCTTTTCTCGCTCTGCTCTAGTGTTGAACTGGTTCTCCTTCATAACTAAATCACCCACCTCAAACTGGCAAGGGATGATTCTCTTATTGTAGTTGCGGGAGATTCTGTGTTGATATACTTTCAGGTGATTAAGAGCGCGAATGCGCCTCTCATCCAGAGCTCTAACTCACCCAATCTTTCCACTCGGTAATCTTCATCCTTATCCAAATAGTCCCAAGAGAAATTCTTAGGGATGGGAGTTCAATATCTAAAGGGATGATAGATTCTGTCCCGAACACGAGGAATATGGCGTCGCACCCGTAGGAGTGCGAATTGATGTTCGGTAGGCCCTGCAGGGTGGGTGGATTTGTAGGTGCCAGGCCACCAGGTTTGCTAACCATCTTCTCCATTATCCTTACCAAAGTCTTGTTTGTTGCCTCGGCCTTGTCCATTACCCCAGGGTAATATGGCGTGGACCATTTCAATCTGATTTGGAACCGTTGGCAAAGACCTTTCACACGCTTTGTTCTTAAATGACTTCCCATTATCCGTGACAATGGTCATAGGGATACCATATCGGTAAATAATGTGATTCATGATGAATTTAGAAATCATGTGCTCTTGTGACATAGGTTAAAGGGATAACCTCCACCCATTTTGTGAAGTATTCAGTAGCTATGATGATATGTGTATGACCATCAGATGAGGTAGGAGTAAGCTTCCCTATTAGATCAAGTCCCCACTTGGAGAATGGCCACGGGGTAGTGATTGGTGCAATGGTCACATGCGATGGAGCATGGATGAAATTTCCATACTTTTGGCATAGCACACATTTTCTAACATAATTACAACAATCAATTTCCATGGTGGGCCAATAGTAACCTACTCTTAACAGTTTCTTAGCCAAGACCATTCCGTTTGTATGTGCTCCGCATACTCCTTCGTACTTCTTTAATTTCTGCCCGGATTGACTCCAACACATCCAGATAAAAACGTAATAGATTCCCATCATAGCCACGACGATAAAGTGTACCTCCTAACAGGGTGTAACGGGCTATTTGGCGAATTAGGCTCTGCTTTTCAGAGCGGGAGATTTCGGGAGGGAATGTACTGTCCTTAAGATAGGTGAAAATGGGTTCATACCATGGTGAATGGGGACCAACAACCTCACAAGCCAAGCAAGATTCTGGCATGTCATACGCGGGCTGGCGTAGATTTTCTACAAAGAATGGCATATCATTGTTCCCTGGCGGAATACGAAGCATAGATCCCACCATTGCCATAGCATCTGCCGATCTATTCTGCGCTCTTGGGATTTGCTCAAAGGTAATGCGCACAAAATACTCCTTCAGAGTTTCCACCAACTTCTTATAAGGTATGAGCTTGTCATCCTTAACTTTATACTCATCATTAACCTGTTTGATGATTAGCTGTGAATCACCTACAACCTTCACATGTTGAATATTCCACTTGATGGCTAGCTTCATCCCTGCAATGAGTGCTTCATATTCCGCAATGTTGTTTGTGCAAGGGAAGGCCAGGCGGAAAGCCTGTGGTATAGGATCACCTGAAGGAGTAATAAGGACCACTCCTGCACCTGAACCATGAAACGTAAAAGATCCATCAAAATGTATCTGCCATACGATAGATTCTTCAATGTAGAGCAAAGATGCATCTGGCAGATCCAGACTCAAAGGTTCTATGCTTTGCAAAGGTGCTTCCGCTAGCTGGTCAGCAAGTACTTGTCCTTTAATTGATTTTTGATGGACAAATTCTATATCAAACTCACTGAGTAGAATGATCCAATTAGCCATTCTACCTGTGAGGGCAGGTTTGGACAACAAATACTTGAGTGGGTCGACCTTGGATATGAGCTTGGTCTTAGTATTTAGCAGGTAATGGTGAAGTTTCTGAAAGGTAAAAACAATAGCCAAGCAAGCCTTCTCAATCTGAGGATAATTACATTCATAGGTGATGAGGGTGTGACTCAGATAGTACACTGCTTTCTCTTTATGGCTAAGGTCATATTGGGTAGCAAAGTGCACCAATAAGCATATCATGCGTAGCGGAAATATAGAGCAAAAGTGGTTCTCCCGGAGAGGAGGCATGAGGACAGTGGATTAGCAGTGCATCTATGTTTAAGCAAAGCAAAGGCTTGTTGTTGGTCAGTCCCCAAATGAAAGTGATGTCCTTCTTAAGCAAATGAGTGAATGAGTGACATTTATCTGCAAGCTGGGAGATAAAGCGAATGGCTTGAATTTTCCCTTGCAAGCTACGCAGTTGCTTGATATTCTCAGGTGGAGGCATTTCTGTGATGGCAGATACTTTAGCAGGGTCTACCTCAATACCTCGTCTTGACATGATGAAGCCTAATAGTTTCCCAGATAGCACACCAAAGACACACTTCTTTGGATTTAGCCTGACTTTGTATTCACGTAGGCGTTCAAAGATACGCCGCAAAATGATAGGAT
This sequence comes from Taxus wallichiana var. yunnanensis, assembly GCA_018340775.1. Lineage (NCBI taxonomy): Eukaryota > Viridiplantae > Streptophyta > Pinopsida > Cupressales > Taxaceae > Taxus > Taxus wallichiana. The sequence continues at coordinate 1,458,870 of CM031239.1, forward strand.
GTTCCTCTCTTGTTTTGGACTTTCCCAGGATGTCGTCTACATAGTCTTCCATGATGTCATGAATCATATCGTGAAATATTACTGTCATGGCCCGCTGATAAGTTGCTCCCGCATTCTTAAGGCCGAATGGCATCACCTGATAACAGAAGGTGCCCCAAGGAGTTGTGAAAGCTGTTTTGTGTTGGTCTTCCTCAGCGATCTTAATTTGATTATAACCCGAAAAGCCATCCATAAGTGATAGCATTTCATACCCTGCGGTTGAGTCAACAATCATGTCAATGTTGGGCAACGGAAAGTCATCTTTAGGGAAAGCTTTATTGATGTCCCTAAAATCTGTGCAAATTCGGATACCAATAGGTTTCTTCTGGACAGGAACAATGTTCGATATCCATTCAGAATAATCAATTGGTCGATGAATCCCGGGCCGCAAGCAACCTTTCCAACTCTTCTTTAACTAACAAGGCCACTCTTGGGTGCATCTTTCAAGCTTCGCTTGATAGGCTTAGCGCCTACATGCACAACCAAGTTATGCACGACCAAAGTTGGATCTAAGCCGGGCATGTCTTTGTAAGACCATGCGAACACATCAATAAACTCTCGCAGTAGCATAGTGAACGTCTTTTGTTCTCTGGCTGAGAGTGATGCTCCCAATTTTACTATCTTGGGATCTTCTTCAGTACCAATATTAACATCAATGGTTTCTTCAACTAACAATTTTTATAAATCCTCCATACGCATGGGATCGGGAGGTAGGTTGAGATCTTCATCCAAGGATGTCTCTACGAGATTTTCATCCTTGGCGTGGTCACTTTGTTTGTCCTTTGATTTTCTTATTTGTTTGTCAGCCAATGCCTCAAAGAGGTTTTCACTGTGTGACTTGGACTTTGATTTTTTCCGAGGCTTTTCTTTAGAACTCTTGCCCTTGCTTTTCTTTAAATTTTGCTGACCATGAAGTTCAGCCTCCTCGCCGAAGTAGGCGCAGGTGTCTAAGTCGATAAAGAAACCCTTCTTGTGATCTCCAATGGGAATTGTATCCCTTATGCCCATGAACTCTGCAATAGCCTCGTCATTCTCGAATAAATCTAGTGGCACGTGACGTTGTTGGTCCCATTCAACAAGGGAGGGGTATACAAGGTCAAGGGTTGGTTCATTGGGGGTGATGGTTAGGACAACATTATTCATGAAAAGGTTCGTGGAGGCCAGATCCTCATATTGGCTACAACAGAATCTGTATCACTGTCTAGATAATCGGAGCTATCCTCATGCCTCAGAACAAGTCGCATCTTGATCGTTGGGGTGTGCTCCATAAGGGCGAATCCCAATGCCATATCTTTCTGTTTTGAAATGTGGAAGAGGGACTGGTTCTCTTTGTCCTTGTTCATTCCTCCCACATCCTAGGCCTTTGTAGCCCATGGAGTACATCATTCTGCTAGATTTTTCATATTCTGGGGTTTGATAACAAGATGGTTGAGTGTCCTCAGGGACCCAAGTAGTAGGTGGATCAAGTAATTTTTCCTCAGCTAACAAGCCTCCAGGTAGGAACGACCCAATAGTATGTTCCTCTCTAGGTCTCCTGAAGCAGTAGTTGGGTCGACCTCTAGTCTTGGGCGACAAGGAGAGGTCTGAAACCAAGAGCGCTTGTTGTACATTATACTCCCCACAGCCATATTCCAGAATTTTCATCTCCCATGAATTAAATGGAGATGTTGAAGTAGATGCCCCATGAGTGCAAGAACGAAGAGAATTTGAATCTACTCGAGATTCCATGGCCTCAGAATGAAGAGGGACAGCTATATCTGTGGAGGGACATGCATATGTACCCTTTCGTGCAAAGCTATTAAGAGCTCTACAATGAGCAAAGGGCTCTGAGTCTCCTGGTATTGTTATTGTATGTCCCTCATGCTTCAGCTTGATGCATTGATGAAATGTTGATGGCACTGCTTGCATGGCATGGATCCATGGTCGGCCTAGAAGCATATTATATGGAAGTTCCAAGTCTAAGACGTGAAACTTTGTTTGATGGCAAGTGGGGCCCACCTCCATGGGTAGCGTAATGGTGCCTGCTGACTCTCTTTCCGCGTTGTCGTATGCGGTGATGGTGATGATATGGGACTCAAGATCCGCCTCTATATGTCCCAATTTTTGACCAACTTAAGCGTGCGAGATATTCAATCGATCCATTGTCACAAGCACCGTTTGATTTTCCTGCGGGTGACAACTACCTCAATGTATAAGGGAAGATTATGTGTAGAATTCTCAACGGACCTCCCTATGGTTGAAAGTGAGATGCTCACTTGGGTGCAATATTTGCCACCGCGGCTTCAAGGTATGCGCAGGATTGACTTCTAAAGGCACTCCCGACCCCTGAAGAGTTTGATACAAAATGTCCTTATGCATTGGATATCTTGAGAAGATCTAAGATCGAGATCTTAGCAGTGTCTTCTCAAGTTGTTCTAAAAGGTTATATTTACCACGGTATGGGTCAACAGAGAGGGTTGTTGAATCACGAGGCGAGCACGCCTTGTTACCGCAGTGCAATCCTTTCCCTTGATCCGGATGGTATTGACACGGTCAGCAGGGGAGCGAATACATCCGATAAGTGAATCGTAATGATTGTTATCTCTCTTGGTATATAAGTAATTCGTGGCTTTATAGGTTTGGGATGACTCTCCCCGATCCGGTTTTGCCTTTTCCGACTTATCATGCTTGGGGAATGGTTCCTTATAAATCCCCATTTTCTCGTTAGGTGTTTGCATGTGGCTAGGGTTATCCACCTCTATCTCCCCGTTGTCAATGAGGTCTTGAATATAGTGGTGAAGTCGCAAACATTTGTCTGTTTTATGACCTTTAACGCGATGCATTTCGCAGTATTCATGCTCCTTATACCATGAAGGTTTAGGAGCGTTGTCATCGAACGGTTGTGTTGTAGGATAGGTCATCATGTGGGCCGCATCCAACTGTTTTAGTATGACAGACAACGGCTCATTGAGGGAGGTGAATGTTCTTCACTTTGGTGGTGGTTGAATTGGGCCCTTGGTCAGTTTAAAAGGTTGACTGGTTTGGACTATTTGAACACGTTTGGAATCAGTGATTCCGTCTCCCACCACGTTTTTGTTTTTGTTAAAGATCTTTGGCTTTTCAGCGGGTTTGACACTTTGGTTGTCTTTAGATTGGGTTTTGAGGGTGCCTTTGGCAATGAGAGCCTTTTCTATTTGAATCCCTTTCTCGATAACCTCCTCAAAGGTGCGGACACAATGCATTTGGAGGTGGAAAGCTATATCTGGGTTGAGATTAGGGATGAAAATACCGACTACAATTTCTGTGGAAAGCGCAAGGGAAGCGACTAGCTATCCCTCTCCATCGTTGGAGGAAGCTGGCGAAGGTCTCATTTGGGCGTTGTTTTGTGCCACACAAGTCTGCCATGGTGACGTCACTCTCTATGTTATATGAGAAATGACGCACGAATCTTTCCGCCAATCTGGGCCGGTGAAAATTGATCCTCGTGGCAAGCGCGTAAACCATTCTAATGCTTGACCTCCGAGACTCTTAGGAAAAAGTCTGATGAGGTAATTATCACTATAAGACACCTCTTGACATGCCATGTAGAAATCTTTAACATGATCCCTTGGGTCTCCCTTTCCTTTGTATTTGTCGAACTTTGGCATATCAAATTTCTTTGGAAAGGGTTGAAGGGTCATTGTCTTGTCAAAAGGATAGGGGCATAGTTCTTCGTATTGGTATTTCCTAATACTCCCTATATTGCTTTCTTGTATGCTCGCAAGCGTTGCTTTCATAGATTGTACTTCTTGTGCGAGCAATTGTTCTTTAGTGGGAGAAACGGGGATGTGTACATGATGATACCCTGTGTCTTCTTCTCCTTGGTTTTCTCGATGGAGTTCGTGGATCCTAAACTTAGGCTTTGACTTTTGAATGTTCTTGTTTGTGTCTTTCTGTACTTGGAAAGTAAGCAAAGCTAGTTGTCGGCTTAAATTCTAATGAGTTGTTGGATTGTGACTTGGTTTGTGTCTTCTTCTTTTAAAGGTTCCTCCTCTTCGTATTGTGGAGGTTCTTCCCCTGTCTCATGTTCTATCTTGTTTCTTTGTGGCACTTTGATGAGGGGTATTCTATGCCCTACCACTTTATCATTTTCTGCGTAAGAAGTGGAAGCATGTCCACCTATTAAAATATCTTCCATATTGATAAGGGGGTGTTCCTCCTTAGTAGTGTCATTTGTTTGTAGTATTGGTTCCTTCTCAATGGACAATTTGGCCCCTAATTCCATGACCGTGCGCAAAACTCTATCTTTGTTTCTAAGGAGAAACTCATCTAGTAGAGTGGGGTCAAAATCAAAGTCTACGTGTGGTGATTCTAATTCATTTCCACTATGATCGACCATCTCTTCTGTTTCCTTTTCTGCAGAAAATAGTGGTCCTAGATCGTGTCCGATAAATGGGTTTGACCCTTGTCTGTTAGAGGTTTCCCAAGCTTGCGCCTGTTGTTCCTCATATGTTTGTTTCTTTAACCCTAGACGCGTCTTAGGAGCCATGTTTTCGTGATAAGTTTCACTAAGGTAAGTTGTAGATTTGTTCAAAATTCAATGACTACCCCTAAGTGAAACACAAGATGTACGTGTTAAGAGTAAATTAACAGTGTGAGAATACCAATGTGATAGAATGATAAAGTCACCAATGAAACAATCGTTTGGTATCAAAACTTAATCAAATGAAGTACCTCCTAGATTACGTTTTAAAGTAATTTACGACGCCAGATGATTAACAAGATGTCTCCACTTATGCCAAGTTCAAAGGAATGAACAAAACGTAAGTAAATACATGAAGTTAAATGCGATCTCCCAATCAAGATATACGATGAGCAAGCTCAAGTCTGATTAAGACCTATATCTCAAAAAGTGTCAATTACGATTTGCGAATGACACAACAATATCACCAAGATATGTTAACCCACTTTGCAAGAAAGTGGAGTATTGATATCGAGGTGTTATTGATATAACACGCACAAATGGTAGTTCCTAACACCTTTTGAAATCGAGGTAATAATAAAACTGAACAAAAAAAGCTCAAAGTATAGCTAGGAATAGTTAAGAATGTGTGCAGTGTAACCATACAATATAGGTATTTATGTCGAGTTTACAAGAAACAAGACGTAAATATCAAAATTGTAATGATACGAGACAAACAAACTAACTCCTCTTATGGAAGTCCGCAGTGATGAACCACGCCTAACTACAATGATGATCTTGACGTGGGTATCAAGATCACAATGGCTACCAAATGACGTGAAAATGCCTCCACTCACTTTAGACATTTAACTAACCCAGCCGCAAACATGGATGGGCGTAAATGACATAAAAGTGAGAGAAACAGTCGAATGGAAACACAAAGGTAATCACACCTCTTTTGATCAACAAAGTGTCAAAAGAATATGAAGGAAATAAATCAAGAAAAAATGACAAAAAATGCTAGTCTTACTTCGGCAGAGTTTCGCCTTGCCCTAAGGCAAGTAAAAACTAGGCGAAAGTAATACGTCACACGTTTCTCAAAAAGAAGGTTCACAACTCAACACTATTTTAAAGTGGTCAAAGTGGGCTCCTGGCCAAAGTATATTCTCCTAGGTGGTTCTCTCGCCCTAGGTGTTACAAAGTTGCCACGAGTGAGCGCGATTTACCCAAAAAGTCACACTGACTAGTTTGGGAGTATCTCGGCTTTACTTTACCCCCTTCAAGAACAATAGGAAACTAGTGCGTCTACGTGTACTATCACTGGGGTCGCCACAACGGACAACCTGTAACTCTATCTCACAAAGGAATCACTAGTCAAGTAGGTAGTGCGGAGCACTTCCCATTTCATCCACAAGGTTCCCTCTTGTGTGGACTACTTTGGGGTTCCTGGAACCACCCCCATTGTTGTAGCTTAAGGCGTTATGCCAAAGGGGTTATGTTCCAGATTGAGCGGAGAGGACGTACCCTTTTCAAAACCTGCAATACTGTAAGTGTTTTGAATATGTTGTTCTTTTTATCTTGTTTAATTAGGTGTGGTTTGCTTGAACACCTTGCAACCTCGTATAACAACTGTATTAGTAGTTTTTGATTTCATTTCGATTCCTCCTTTCTTTGACAAGCGTTTTAGGTCCTGCACTCAAGCATTAGTAGTTCTCCAAGAAAATCACATTATTTAAAAGAGGATTAAAAGTTGCTTTTGATTCTCAAGATCATCCAAGGATGCAAGAGAAGAGCATACACAACAAATAATCCAACTAAAAAGTAAATAAAATCTTTTCAATCAATGAACCATACAAAAATTTTGATAAATGTTCATTCCCTTAAACCAAAAGTGAAAGATGAAGTTTCCAATTTACCAAATGTTATAAAATGAAGACTAAAGTTGCTTTTGATTCTCAAGATCACCCTAAGGTGCAAGAGAAGAGCATACACAAACTTTAGCCCAACTATATAGAAATGGAAAACTTCAAATCAAAGGACCGTTGAAAAATGCTTTGTAAAAGGTTCATTCCCTTAAGCAAAATGAATAATTAAATTTCCAAGTTTAATCCCAATGTTAAAAAGATATAGATCAAAGTTGTTTTTGATTCTCAAGATCACCAAAATGTGCAAGATAAGAGAATACACACACTTTGATCTAAATCGAGTAAGCATGGAAATACAACATTCATCAAAACATTAGACATGTTAGAAAATGACCAGTTTTAAAATAATAGAAAAACCTGTAACTTCTGTAAGTGTAAATCCCGAATTTATGTTTTCATTACATAGTTAACTTCAATACCTTTCCAACACAAAAAAATGGAGTCATTTCGAGGTCGGGAGCAAAAGTTATGGCCTTCGGAAGATGGGTTACGCATATGCTCTTATGCTCATGGGTATGCACTTGACATGCACTTAAAAAATGTCAAAAAAAACGTCCCTTAATATGCAAAATGGGCAAATTTTTCCAACCAAGATTCAATTTTGACAACAACCCATCACATTAATATATGAATAGAAGACTCAATGCTATCAAACATTAACATACATGCTCAAGAATTTAAGATTTTCAAGAAATTGACAAAACTAGCATGTAGAATGATGAAAAAGTAAGCTCTAAAAATGAAAACATGATGAAATATTGAAATTTTCTCACCAACATTAAATTTTAACAGCAACCCACCACATTAATATGTAAATAGAAGACTCAGCACTATCAAACACTAACCTACATGCTCAAGAATTGAAAATTTTCAAGAAATTGACAAAACTAGCATGTAAAATGTTGAAAAAGTAAGCTTAAAAAATGAAAACATGATGAAATCTTGAAATTTTCTCACCAAGATTAAATTTTGACAGCAACCCACCACATTAATATGTAAATAGAAGACTCAGCACTATCAAACACTAACCTACATGCTCAAGAATTTAAAATCTTCAAGAAATTGACAAAACTAGCATGTAGAATGTTGAAAAAGTAAGCTCTAAAAATGAAAACATGGAGAAATCTTGAAATTTTCCCTCAATTCCAATTTTGACAGCACTTCACCTCCTTCATACCTACAAGGAAGACCCAACACATGCAAACTCAACAAAACATGTTAAAAAAAACAAGTTAGATCAACATGTGTAAAAGAGGGTTAGTAACCAAAAATAAAACTTAACTACAAAAACTTGAAATTAAGTGCAAAGGACAATGGAGTAAGTCCCACTAGGCGTGCCAAATGTGTGCATGTATAATTTTCTTAATGCTAAATCAAATGAAGCAAGAACTACCACCTAAAATAGTTCTACAATTTAGCTAAAACAAAGCATAAACACCATCATGATAAGAATTAAACAAGGGTTAGATGCTAGCATTCATCAATACAAACTTTGAAACTAACAATGCTAAATATCTAAACTCCTCTATTCTCTAACAACAAATAAATGAATGGACCTAAGTAAGCTCCATGGCTATCAAAATAGTTGTCCTTAATGCTCCAAGAACCTAGGAATGGGGGCTAATCAAAGTTGGGCTACAAGACCCTTTTGACACCTCCCATATGACCCAAGCACTTTAAGAAAGAGGCTTAACTCTTCAAGATGATGAACTCTCAAAAGGGCAAGGTGCAAGCTCTTAGTCTCTTTGCTATATGCTTTGCATTTACTCTCTTAGAAAGTTTAGGTGTAAGTAAAAAGGTAGGTGGAGGGCTCTTTATATAGCCCAAAGGATAAAGGATTCAACACATTCTCATGAATGTGGGATAAAGGTAAAACATGATTAGGAATGGATAATGTTGCTTTATTAAAGGTAACCTTACTTTAGAAGGGTTTAATACATGTTTAGCAAGTCATGGGAGTTGGGGTATTTTAATTAATCAAAGGTGATTAATTAATAGGTAGTGTAAGCTTATAGAAGCCAATTAGAGGAATATTAGTGTGATTTAGGCTATTATAAGGGGATTAAATCAATTAAATATTGATTTATTGGTTAAATGGAAGGGAAAACTAATTAATTAATAATAATTAATTAGTCTAGGTAGAAGGGATGATTTATTAACGGAAGGTCGTTAATTAGGTATTTGTTGGATAAGAAACTTAATTAATTAGCTTAGTGTAATTAATTAATGATGATATGAGGGAAAATGAGTGCCTTTGACAATATGTCATTGATTTACAGAAAGGGATAATTAGCACAATTTAAGTATTTAAATTGCTTGAGCGTAATTATAGGTGTCTACATTTGCTTAATGCTAAATCAAATGAAGCAAGAACTACCACCTAAAATAGTTCTACAATTTATCTAAAACAAAGCATAAACATCATCATGATAAGAATTAAACAAGGGTTAGATGCTAGCATTCATCAATATAAACTTTGAAACTAACAATGCTAAATATCTAAACTCCTCTATTCTCTAACAACAAATAAATGAATGGACCTAAGTAAGCTCCATGGCTGTCAAAATAGTTGTCCTTAATGCTCCAAGAACCTAGGAATGGGGGCTAATCAAAGTTGGGCTACAAGACCCTTTTGACACCTCCCATATGACCCAAGCACTTTAAGAAAGAGGCTTAACTCTTCAAGATGATGAACTCTCAAAAGGGCAAGGTGCAAGCTTTGAGTCTCTTTGCTATATGCTTTGCATTTACTCTCTTAGAAAGTTTAGGTGTAAGTAAAAAGGTAGGTGGAGGGCTCTTTATATAGCCCAAAGGATAAAGGATTCAACACATTCTCATGAATGTGGGATAAAGGTAAAACATGATTAGGAATGGATAAGGTTGCTTTATTAAAAGTAACCTTACTTTAGAAGGGTTTAATACATGTTTAGCAAGTCATGGGAGTTGGGGGTATTTTAATTAATCAAAGGTGATTAATTAATAGGTAGGTGTAAGCTTATAGAAGCCAATTAGAGGAATATTAGTGTGATTTAGGCTATTATAAGGGGATTAAATCAATTAAATATTGATTTATTGGTTAAATGGAAGGGAAAGCTAATTAATTAATAATAATTAATTAGTCTAGGTAGAAGGGGTGATTTATTAACGGAAGGTCGTTAATTAGGGTATTTGTTGGATAAGCAACTTAATTAATTAGCTTAGTGTAATTAATTAATGATGATATGTAGAAATAGTAGGTGAAAATAAAGTATGCAACAATGAAGTAGAGTCTCAAGATGGTGATGCATAAGAAGTAACAAGCTAAAGCTATTGAATTTGGGTTTACAAATCCTGAAATAAAGAGGTTGAATCAAGATTATTCAAAGAAGATCCAAGCTGCATATTATAGGAGCCAAGGTGAATAGCGGGAATGGTAAGGTCAGGAATGGGAGATGAAACAAAAATGAGTGGGATGGAGACCATGGGAGCCGAAGAATGAGAAACTACAGAGGTCGAAGCATCATGAGTATTGTTAGCAACAATAAAAGCATGTAGGATATGTAGAATATGAGTGGAATTGTCACAAAAATCTTGTCAAAAATCGATGATTGTGTTTAATTAATCTTGATCACCATTGATATATTCATCTTAGGAATTTTTACTATCAGATGTCTTTATGTCATAAAGAGGAACTTGTTGTAAATTATCTACATGATTGTTAGTGGTAGCTATAAAATTAGGGATATCAGCCATTGGTTTGGAAATCCTACAAGTGAATGAAGGAAGCTCATGGTATTGAAAAGACTGAAAATGACCACTGCGAATGATGGGCATACAAATAAAAATCCTAACAAGAAAGTGTATTCGAGGATTGGGTTAAACAAAATGATTATACTAAGATGTAATAATTGTAGTCTAATCTAAATTTTAAAGAAGCAATATATAAATGCAATAAAATATAGTAAATAGAACCAAATAGCTAAACCAATGAACTGTGAAACCCTAATGTGTAAAAAGAATTAGAAAATCCTTAGCTGATTTAAAGATATTGCGGAACTATGTCATAGTGGAGACCAACTAGACATCAAGAGGAAATGATTGCACAGGAGCTCAAAAAAAAAAAAAAAATAGATTTGGAATTTATGGCTAGAATGGGGTGCTTGGAGAAGGATGGGAGTGGCTAGGGCTCCTTGGTATGAGGTTTGGACACCTTAGTTTGTGGAAATAAAACGTAAACCTCAACTGAGGTGTCATTGAATGATCACCTGTATTCTCTTCCTATCGTGTGAATGTCACTGAACCTCACTCGATCTTGCTACAAATCGAGACGAAGAAGATACATATAAAAACCTAGACAAAACATCAAACATCCTAAAAATAAAGATGACTATGAAGGGTTTAGGTCATGTCCTCAACTGCCAAATATATGGACTTATCAATGAGTGCTACACTACACCATAGATTGAATGTAGTTCTAGGTGTATGAGTGTAAATTATTCCCTAGGTGATCTTACGTCAATCAAAATTTGTGAATAGTGAGAAATAACTAGGTGTATAATGTAAATATATGGTGCATGGAATAGAATGAACCCCCTCATATGAAGTGTTAATGTAGATGAACTAGCCTTTATCGATTTGTGATGGAGCTAGATGGATACAAATGGGGTACTATAAGACTTTGATGGATGCAACCTTAGGTAGAGATACTAGTGGTTAGTGCATGGTCCTTCATTATGGTCTCATAACTTTATTTTTATGTGGTTCTCTTTCTTTAATAATTTAATCAACCCCTAAAAGGTTGAACACAAAAAGTATAGAAGACTCAAATGGCTAGAAAGTTCCCAAAAAGTGAGAGTAAAGTGTAAAGAGGATCAGGCCCCTCCCCAAAGGGGATCGGGGGAAGCTAGGGCACCCAATTCTGGCTAGGTGACCCAATCAAAGTGGGAAAAACATAGTGTGACAAAACTGACTTGGAAAATATGGGGAAAATATCTAAATTAGTGAAAATAAGCAAAGTAAAATGGCCAAAGACATGGGTTAACTAGTAATATTTTCATTCAAGATTCATATGAATAGTAGTATGAGACTGGAACTAAATAATTACCCAAAGTGCATGATTTAGTAACTACGTGGTCCACCACCAAAAACTATGTGTGGTTGACCCACAATATCAACACCCAAAAATAACAAGACAAATAATCCAAGCTAACTCAAGCCCTCACCATCAAGTGATAAATCATGGCTTGTCTCATTCAATAGCTTTGTATATGTCATACGTGGATAGGATGTGCAATGGGAAACACCACAATACTCACCATCATGCCCTTAAGGAAAAGCCTAAATAAAGAATTAAATGTTAACTATTATATGTGAATGGTAGATCTTATATATCTATTTAAATATTAATAAATTGTAAAGTAATAATGAAAATAAAAATATTTAAATTAAGGTTTAATTTTCACATACCTGAAAAAAAAAGGGTTAAACATTGGGTGTCACAATCACAACAATAGGAGGTGTGACTATAACAACTAAAGTAGTACCATTAATAGAAGGTACACTACCCCGAGGAGTATTCTCGCTCTATAAAATCTAAAACCTCTATAGTGGAATATCACACTATCAAGAAATCAAATCATATGCATGCAAAAATCAGCAACCATTATGCATCCCAACCGATGCATCCGAGTAACATCTCAGTAACTAACTTGAATTCATCGTGTGATATCAAATTTGCAGTAGTGTATAACTCATTATGTGCATCACTGCTGCTACGATATTATCCATTTTAACCACGTCTCTCAAGGAAATGACCCACATGGTTAAAAGAGATAAATTGGGTCTCGTGAGAAATGCTCCCACAATCCTTTCTAACACCCTCATGGGAACTCATAATGATAGGCACAATGACATCTTGAAATCCAAATAAGAAAGTTCGTGGCCTCTCTACAAGTTGTCACACATCAACAAAAAGAGGAGCTCCTTTCTATTCATATATAGGTCTATCTCTAATGTGGCCAAACCATTGCCCGAAATAACTAGGGATGTCTATATAGTTCACCTGTAGGTTGAGGTGAACCTCCAAGTGTAACATAATAATGCAATATGATGGTAACTAGTCATTATTAGGAAATTTGCCTTGATAGGTCACAAATTTGGGATAAATCAATGGTGCACAAAGGCGACATTTATATTTTTTACATAATATTCCTTGATTTTCTATTTACCTACATAACTCGCCCAACACGAGATCTTAATGACTTCCTTATCAAGAAGTCTAGATACAACTCAATTATATACCACATCGCCTTTCACACTTAATTTTAATTCATCCATAATATTTTTTAGTGACTCAGGTTTGAAAGGGTTATATGTTTTCAATTTTGTTTGTATTTTTTGAATATCTTTCAATATATTTTCACAATGTGTTTTATATTTACCAACTGTAGTTGGAAGCTAAATAATAGATGATAGTTTTTCTATCTCTAAATCAGTCCTCTCAAAAAAATTAATAGAGGAAGAAGCCATAATTGTAAAAATGAAAGTAAAATTCAATTTAGAATACTTTTTTTGAAACCGTAAACCCTAAATTGATAAAATTCACATAAATTTAAATTTCTTTTTGAAATTTTTTGAAATCCTCCCCCATATTTTTCAATTTTAACAAAAAAATTATGTAAAAAGAAAGTAATATGAAAAATTAAACTATTTATGAATTTAGAAATTAAATCTCTATATGCACTGTACCAATATGATATCACCTACATGCCTTAATTTGATATATTCATCACACAGAAAGCAAAGGATTCTAGATTAAAAAGTTCAAAAACTTTAGATGATTATTATTAAATTAACGTATAAAATTCTAAATAAATGCTACCTTATTCCTTACTTTGTGAGCCAGAAAACTAATATCAAGGTAACTAGTACAAGTCTTTTAGCTCTCTTGTTATGATGGTTGAACATGATAACATATATACAGAAATATTAAACTTGCACAAATATTGAATTTTATAACTAAAAGACTTGGCTAAATAAATGCTACCTTATCCCTTTTCTTGGATTTTGGTGTGATTTTTATCCTTGTGTGAGCTTCCTCCTAGAATCCTACAAATAGATTGGGAGGGTGGGGCCATTATTTTCACTATACTCTATGGAAGGCTCATTATGCTTCATCCTTTGGGTGTGAACTATTATTTCAAAGAACTCTTTTAGAATTATAGATGGTAATTTTTTTATTGAGAAGGATATCGACCACAATTCTATATTTTTCTAATTACTATATTGTATTAGGGAAGGTAATATAATTTCATGATTGTACTATTTTGTACTATAAGGTTTAAAATTTCATTTGAATGATTGTATGCGTTAAGCATCAATTATTGGTAACTTGTGTACTATTGATACATTCTTATTATTTTGATAATATGATGTTATGGGATATGACCTAATGGTAGCCCAATGTAATGCGATCAATTATTAATATATACTAATTTCCATTCCACGATCGATTCATGTTATGTTCTATTCATTCTATTTGTTTCAATCGTGGAATAGTCTAGAGTGTATTACTTTTTGGTCATAAATATGTTTTAAATATTCATTAATAAAAATTCACATAATGTTGGTTCTTGAATTTTTCAACTAAGACTTGACCTGATAACAATTTTCATAAAAGTGGACAATACTAAGTTTACTCATAGTTGAAGAATCCAAAATTCTATTATTTTACCTCTTAATGTATCAAAAAGTCATCTTATTCATGCATATTGCCTTGATTGAAGTAGATTAAAAAATTTCCACCAAAACACTAACGTAATCCTTAGATAATTTTAGTTTTAATATTTATTCTTATTTAATAAACTCAAAAAAGTAACATGATAAGAAATCATACTATGTATCTTATTATAGAGTCATTATATATCTAGTAATAAATAAATAAGCCATCAATTTCTTTGTTACTGTTAGTGGATTCAAATTGACCCATGCACTCAATATTATTCACCTCATTTACGATTGTGTGGCTCTTATTGCATAAATTTTTCTATGAATTGATAATCAAGGTGGGAAGGTAGAGAAAGATCTAGTGTAGAGTGGGATCACTACTATATAGCATACATTTTATGACAACATGATAGTTGAAGTTGTAAATAAATATTTTATGGATATTTTTATCTCCACCATGAGTCAAGAGGATTGAGACATAATAGATGGATAATTCCCTAAACCACCTACTAAAACTAGAGTCTTGCATTAATTTCACATATAAAAAGGATGATTTAGAGTTATCATAAAGAGGCATTTAGGTGATTTGATCAGGGAAACATAGGTTGTTGTTACTTTAGACAATTTAATAAGTGTGGTTGTGATGTTTAACAAGGTCTATTAAAAACATCCCCACCACCTAATTCTAGATTCAATAAACCAATACACTCTGATGAAAACTAACTTACCTCTACAAAGAGGTAACTTGCCATTAAATGATTGTAATCATTTTTAATTGGAAGTAGTATGGCTACAAGTTCAAATACACCCCCTGTGATGGAAACTCATCCCTAGTGTACAATCCATAAATGAATGAATTATTAACTGACGTGTTAGAAATAAATAAAGGAATTTATAGTCTTATCATATAATTTTATGCATGAAGTACATAACACATGGTCTAATGAAGGTTTATAAAATTTTATTATACCTTGGGTGATTATGTAAAAGAGTGTTATCTAAGGTATGATCCAAAGTATTCAGTGACATTTCAAGTAGTTTAATAAGTATTCATTAGAGAATTTTTCATACCTAAATTCAATCAACATAATTTGGTTGATTAGAGAGGTATATATTATTTTCCTTAAAAATAGTAAATTCATATGATCTATGGTTTTATAAAGGCTTGCTTTGACAAGGTTTCTTCATGAGATAGATGATATGTAACACCCAATTATGTTATGAGGAAAGTTACGATAATGATATAATAAATGATTATATAGTATCCCTTTTAAATATAAGAGGCATTAGAAGCATTGTTACACATTGAGGCTATATACCATACAATGGATTTTTATGTGTTTAATTATCATGTTTATATAAACATTACCCAAATTTTACATATAAGTTTAAAAATATGACAATCGGTCTACATAAAATCCAAGGAATTTAGTGTGATCATTGTAACATGAACGAGAATACACACATAAATTATCCCAATATATGTGTGGTGAATATGTCCATACATGTCTATAGACATATAAATTGTCTTTTTTTATCATTTTTCCTTGAGATACCTTGTTTTGAAAAAAACAAAATGTGTATTCATGAATAAAAAATTTCAATTATATGAAATCCCATCACATCATGAATCAAAATTTTCAATGTAGTCTTCTATGGAAGATTGAAACAAAACAAATTTTTTTAAGGAAGGGAGAGCGTTATCGAACTTAGAACTTCAAACACACCAACAATCATAAATATCATCACCATAATAATATCTTCCATATGTCCATTTTTTTGTTTTTTACAACACACAAATCTAACTTGTTCAAAACTAGAAATCAAAGAACCCTAATGAACTCAACAAATAAATCACCTAAAAAAAAAAAAAAAATTTCAAGCCATCCCCTTGCATGGTTTTCAATTTAAAAAAAAAAACCAAAAACAAAAATCCATTTATAGTGGAGAATACCTAGTTTGGGAGAAATTGGATTGTTGGTGATGTTATGCTATTCACAAAGTCATTCGGGCAAAGACCTTGTAGGTGGAGGAAAATTTTTACATCCTCCACACTGCCACAAATATATGAATAGGGGTTTCATGCGAATGGTATTCATGTGAACCCCCTTCGTGTGAATGGGGTATTCATGCAAATACCTTTCGTGGCTTACGTGGTGGTTTGGGAGAATGGTATTCACACGAATGGGGTGTTCACATGAACACCCCTTAAACTAAAAACCTCTCAAAATCTTACTCACGTTTTCGTAACACCAAGTGGGACACACTATTGTACTTCCAACCTATCAAATAACAAAATGGAGGTGTTATAAATTAAGTTCTTATAAGGTGACCAATATATTAATGGCCTAGTCCACATGATTTCATTGGCCAAGTGTTGACAACATTAGTTAATCTAAAAATTGGCTATATAAGAAACTACAACTAGACATTTGAGAATATAGATTATGTATGTCACTATTATAGGACTAGATAATGAGGCTATCAGGACCTTTCTACCATATAAAATCTCTCACAAAGATTTATTACATTAATCCTCCTATTTTTATGGACATTGATACACCACTAATCAAGGTCTCTTGTTTTCTTCACTTCATAATTACGTGAACACGAGTCAAAATTCTAAATCAAGGATTGAACAATCACTATTTAGAGGTTAAAATAACAAATGTAGGTAATGGAAGTTGCAATATTTTATCTACATAAACATACCCATAAAATTTCAATTAATTACACCTCAATATTGTGAGAATGGAGATGTCAATTCACAAGATAACAATTTGAATATGATACAAACCCTATAATACGGGTATCTCTTAGATAGAAAACAAAGGAACAAGTTCATGTTGATACTAATTTACCTAAATTTTTGGCTATAACTAAACTTCTATTTACTCCTCATGTATGTTCTTTCCAATACTTCTCATCATGCTTAGGGTTATGTCTAGCATGAAAATTACATGAAAGAAAATTTAACTTTTGTTTGGCTTGTCACACTACATTTACTAATATCTAATTTATCATGAAAATTATAAAGTTTTATATTAACTCATTTCACTCCTTCAAACATTTGAACAACCTCTATAAACTTTCAAGATCAATATTTATATAGAATTATAGTAGGGGAAACAAGTAATTCTATAGGGAGAAAGAGTAGATCAACATACATTCTCAATTTTTATTCAAGACATTCATAGTAAGCTTTCTATTACTACTAGTATTCATTCACAAGATGTGGTTATGTATTAAAATGTTTTATTGGTGAGGTAATTATAGTGTGTAGTCATATGGTAATGTTTGGAAATATATATGGAACCTCTTATATTTTCTAATCAACATTAAAAAATAAATACTATGGGGAATTCAAAAAATTGTGTGTAAGATTGAATCAATATAAATTTTAATTTGTGAGAGTAAAGTAAAAAAAAAAGAAGATAAAAGATTTAAAAAATCATGTTGATGATCTAGTTAAGGTAAAGCCTTACATCTAGAAACTATATTATATATTTTAACAAATTCTTAATATTATTTTTCATATTTTCTTGAACATGTAAACTTAATTACTTCATGCTAGACATGTAAAAAGGATTGAAGAAGATAGAAATAGAATTAATGGAAGTTAAGGCCTTGATTGATTTAAATGAAATTTGTAGGAAACATTTGGGGCTTAGTGCTTATGATATTAGGGTGTATGCACAAAGATGGGGGACCAAAAAGTGGACACAAATACATTTTTGTCCATTTTGGCCATAACATGCTCACGCTATAACACAAAAAGGGAAAATCTAGGTTGTGTTACGGTTTGGGTTTACCAAGCCAAAATGTTCCCGTATTATAGCGTGCTCACCTTATGATTTTATAAGTGTTAATCAACATTATCCCTCCCAAATGGAAATATTATGCATTGGAAATAGGAAGGTGAATGCATTATAACGTGCTCATGTTTCATATTTTTGGGGTTTGGAATACCCAATCCAAAGGATTGGATTTCTAAACCATAGGTTTGGACTATGTATTGCATGATTAAAACCCTGTTTGACAAAAAAACATCAATATTTTATGTGTGCACCTTAATATCTCATGGATTAAAACATAATATTCAAAAATAAATTATACTACAATGTCAAGCTCTTTTTTACCTTGATGACGATATAGTTGTTTCTAATATTTGATTAGTTTAACCCTTTCATCCATAATTTCTTTTACTAGTGCCTTGTTTTCTTGCAAAACCTTTACATACGTTTTGGTGCACAATTTATGAATTTTTCCTCCCAATTAAAAAGGGCGGGGATTTCTAAACTCCATAAAACAACTAATAAATTACTTTGTTTTCTCAAAGTTCTGGGTGTGCACACATAAATTTTTTATTTTTAGGATATGTGCACTTTGAAAAATGGTAAAAAAATTGTATATTCACCCAAAAAGTATGAAATTTTAGTGGGACCTCATATATGGTCTTAGTTAACTTTATACCAAATTGATTTTAAAAAAAAATTATACAACTCAAAAAAATTGGGGGCACACACACAATAGTTTCTTATCTTTTTTTACACAAAAATAGACATACTTTGTGTGTGCACCACATTTGAGCCTCTTAATCTCAAACATTTTCAATGAAATTTAGTATTTTAGAAAATAGATTTCATGATCTATGGTACTTATTCTTATCACTTTGTCAAATTTTGAGCATAGGCAATCCGAATTATTCAATGATGTTCAAATTTCACTGATTTCAAGAAAAAGGTGTCCCTTTTTGACCCTCTTTTGGCCCCCATCTTTGTGCACTTACCCATTATTGGTTTCTATAAATTTAAGTTTAATATGGAGGAATTATTACATATTTTTCATTTTTATGTGTTGTCAATTATTTCAAGATGGATGAGTAGATATCAAGTTGCATTGATGGAAAAGGAGTCAATTGGTAAAGTGAGCACGTGAAGATGATGAAGGTTGATTTGGTAGTGTTAGCTCAAAAAATATTCAAGATGATAAATGATAAGTTATAAGGGACTTAGTAAATATTTGTGTAAGTTCGGACATAGGGAGATAGCTTCTGAAGCCTAGACATAGTGGAAAAGACTTGGAGCAACCACCATAGTATGCACAAAGCTACAAAATGCTAGATAATGTCGTGAAAGGTAAATGGATTCCGTGTATAAAAGGATAAAGTCACGAAGCTACATGGAGTCAAAGGAAGAGCCATGAAAGAGATAAGTGAATTCGTGAACGAAAAGGAAGAAACGTGAAGGTGAAGGCAAAGCCGTAAAAGTAAGGGAGTTAGAAACAAAGCTACCAATAAATACAAAAGTTGTGAAGAACTGTGGAAGACGTAGAATACTGAAAAAACCACACAAATAAGAGATAGATTTGTGGACATGAAACAAATCCGTGGAAAAGCAAAAGACAAGGAGGATAACCAAGAGAAATTTTGAATTCCGAGAGAAGCATAAAAGAGATATGGATAACTACAAAGTTGCCAAGTAAGGGGAAATGTAACTGAGTAAAGAAATGAACCGTGATACAAATGGGAAAGTCAAAAGAGCTAAGGAAATCCACAAAATGAGAGAATATGGAATGAAAAGGGTTAAAGGAAATGAAATTTATTTAAACATGAACAAATAAGATTTTGGTTTTCCAAAATCAATGAGGATTCGATTGTTAGGTATTTGCATCCAGGTGCATGACTTGAATTCCATGAACAATAAATAAATCCACTGTTCCAATTGCCAATGTTTAATTCTCATTGACCTTGTAGCAATGCAATTGAAATTTTCTATGTGATCTTGAGTTTCAAGGTGAAATGAAATTTGTAGAAGGAAATGGCTCGCTCATCTCTATCACATTGCAAATTGTAAAAATAATGGAAAATATATTTTTGGAAAATGACTAATAAATATCTTTTAATGGTACATTTGAAAATTATGTAATCAAGCCAAACTTAGAAGGAAAAATTATGGTATTAGCTATATTCATTTAATGAGCCAGATTTTCAGGTGACCAAGCAGGAAGGTGCATGACAAAGTACTTGAACTGAATATTTGGGCCAATTGTGAATATAGTGTTAAGTAGAACTATTTTGATAATATCTTAAGTAAAAGAAGGAAGCCATTGAGCTAAAGTAGAGTGGGACAAGAATGGATATGATGCAACCTATCTAAACAAGAGCTGCAGATGAAAAGAGAGAGGAAATAGGAGAGCATATCGATGATGCATTAATTTATAAAATGAGAGAAGTATCAAGAATGGAAGATATATTGAGCAAGTAGGATCGAATCTAATGAGCAAAAGAGAGTGTAAATAAGAACACAAATAGAGCCAGGAAAGTGCTCATAATTTATTGTAATAGCAATTTTTATAACTAGATGATCAAAATTTGTACATAAATCAAGTCTAAGTTTTAGCTTAACACATTTTGGGAATTGTAGGTTCCTTATAGGTGGGTTCCTACAGAATAATTCTCTTTTGATGCATAATATTCACTTGAGTCCTTTTTTGTGTGTAGTATCAATAAAGGTGTAGGGGTTTGTACTCCTTGTGGGGTTGGTGCCTCACTAAAAAATCCTTGTAAGATGTGTTATATTCTTATGAGTCCTTGATTTAGGTAATATATGAAATATTTTTGGTAGGTTTTCTCCCGAAAGGGTTTCAATGATAATTTTTTTGTTTTGTGTTA
The DNA here is from genome assembly GCA_018340775.1 of Taxus wallichiana var. yunnanensis. Classification (NCBI taxonomy): domain Eukaryota; kingdom Viridiplantae; phylum Streptophyta; class Pinopsida; order Cupressales; family Taxaceae; genus Taxus; species Taxus wallichiana. Next base: position 1,479,631 of record CM031239.1, read on the forward strand.
TTCTGCAAGACATTTTTTTGACTGATTACTCATAGTTTAAATCCACTTATTATTAAAGGGTTTAAAATTGGCATTAAATAAAAAATTTAATTCACACTGATTCAGCCCCCCCTCTCGGTGTTTGTGATCTCTAATAATTTGTATCAAGTGATGTCCTTATTATATAAGCTTAACATATTCAAGGAGATCCTCCCATCACAAGAATGGAAAAGAATCAGGCACAAGGAGTTTTTTCACTATCAAAATCACCTCTCTTTACTGGTACAAATTATACATTCTGGAGAATAAGAATGAAGACATATTTGGTGTCACTTAGTTTTGACATATGGGAATGCATTGAGAAATGTTATATTTCTCCAGGCATGCCAATCACTACTTCCATAGATAAGGAAGAATATGAATGTAACTCAAGAGCTATGAATGTCATTCTATGTGGCATGACTGAGATAGAGTTTGTGAAAGTTATGCACTGCAAAAATTCAAAGGAGAAATGGACCAAACTTGAGAGTATATACAAAGGATATGAAAACGTCAAGCTAGCTAAACTACAGACCTATAGAGATCAATTCGAGATTTTGAATATGAAGTACGATGAGAGCATAGTCACATACATGCAAAGTCATAAATATGATCAGAAGCTTAGGAGAGAAGCTGGAAAAAATATGTCATTGTCTAGAAGGTTCTGAGATCCCGACCAAAAATTATGATGCAAAGGTTTCATCCATATAGGAAGAAAAATACATGAATACTTTCATGATGGATGAACTTAGAGTACCTTTGTCAATATGCAAGATGAGGATTTCATTGCATAAAAACTACCAAGAAAGAGATAATATTCAAGTTCAAGAAAGAAACTCGGCCTACGTAAGAAGAAATATGAGAATCGGATTAAGGAGATTAGTTGAATGATGAAAATATTGAATCCACGTTCATGAGAAGAATAAAAAGAGGCTCAAGTAAATATAAAGGAAAAATCTTATTCAAAAGTTTTACTTGTGGAAAAGTAGGTAACTTTTCTCATAGGTGTCCAGACAAGAATAAAGATAATCAGTCTAAACATGAAGAAGACAATCATAAACATAGAAAAAGAGAAACTGAATATAAGAAGAAAAGTGAAAAAAAAGTTCTTTAAGAACAAAATAAAATTCTATTCAAAGGAAGAATCAAGTGGATCAGAGTCAAGCAACTCGAGAATGAAAATGATGAAGATCAGTTAGAGTGTTTGTTTATGGCTATGGATGTGGTTGAAGAATGCAGTTCCAGAGGAAAGAACACAATTGAGTATGAAGAGTCAGATGAAGAAGAAGCTGAAGTGAATCTCAAAGTAGAGCTAGTATGTGCTCTTGAAGAGTTGAAACTGTGTAGGAAGAAAAATTAGAAATTAAGGTGCACCTTGAAAGATTATGAGGAACAAATCCATGTCTTTGAGAGAAGAAAGAGTTTGAAAGAAGAAGAAGAGGCTAATGAGCTCAAGGATTTGGAAACACAGTTGGAAAATATTTCAAACTCCTACAATTCAAAGGAGGATGACTACATGAATATGAACTTATAAATATAGAAACTTAAGGCTGATATGGAACAAATGACCAACAAGCTAAAGATTTATGAAAAACTTGAAAAGGGCTCAAGTGCTTTAACTGATATATTAAGCAGCCAACATAATGAAAATGATGAGACTTGAATTGGTTTCATAGAAGAAATTAAAGTAAAGGAGCTTGCAAATATTGAATAAAAAAAGGTTGTATCAACATCCAACACCTCATCCGCCACAAACAAGAAAGTTATCAGTGTCGTGAAGAAAATAAATTCTACTCCCAAAATCACATATGAAAGGAAATACACACATTATTTTTATGGTTACTGTTATTCATGTAATCAATTTGGTCATAAATTTGCCAATTGTAGGAAATTATCGATAGGGTATAGAACAAACATTTGCCCATCTTACACTAGATCAAACTATAGTAGTGACCAACATAATTAGCATAAGAAGAGTATTGCGGTTTCAACGAACAAACAAGAGCTTCCTAAGAAAAAGAAGTGGATATATTTTGTAAAGAAATATGTGAGAAAGAGAGAAGAGTCATGTTCAATAGTGTAAAATGCATTTAATGTGAAAAATGAGGATAAAATCTAGTGTCTGGATAGTGGATTCTCTAGCCATATGATAGGTGAAAAAGTCAATTTTATTACTCTGTCTAACAATACATTTGGTGCTATGAGATTTGGTGATAACAACTCTGCAAACATAGTTAGGAAAAGAACCTTGAGTCTAGATAATGGAAATACCATAACTGATAGTGTTTTATATGTTCAAGGTATTTAACATAATCATTGTGTGTGAGTCAAATGTACAAAAGGGTATATAATGTGATATTCCATGAAAAAGGTTGTGACATTATAAATTACAAAACATGAAAGAAAGTTGCAAAGGACAAGCAAACAAAGAACACCATGTACGTTTTAATGAAATAAATAAAGAGAAGTTCTTTACATGTAAGATTGACTACAAATAATTATGGAAAAGGAGATTGGAGCATATGAGTTTTTAAAATTTGGTGAAACTAAGTGCTAAAGGTTGTGTGAGACATATGCAAAATATTGAGAAACCCGTGGATACAAAATGTATGGATTGTTCACATGGAAAAAAACGAGGAGGTCATTTAAATAAAAAGAGTATTCTACAACCAGGCCACTAGAGCTGATCCATACAGACCTCTGCAGACCCACCAAAACTGAAGGCATAAATAGTGAGTCATATTTTATGCTTCTAATAGATGATTACACTAGGATGACATGGGTGGCATGTTTGAAACAAAAGTCATAAGCCTTATAAAGATTCAATAAATTCAAGGAACTGGTGGAAAATGAGAAGAACAAAAAGATCAAATGAGTAAGATCTGAATGAGGTGGAGAATTATGGTCAAATGTGTTTGATGAATTCTATGAAGAAAATAGAATCAGGAGACAATTCTTAGTCGCAAGAACACCTCAGAAAAATGGAGTTATTGAGAATAAAAACAAAACTATTCAAGAAATGGAAAGGACAATGTTGAATGAATCCAAACTCTTAGATATGTATTGGAGTGGAGTGGTCTACACCATGGTTAATATTTTGAATAGAGCTCAATTAAGAATAAACAATGACAAGACTCTTTATGAACTATGGAAGAAGAGACCACCCAATGTAAAGGACATAAGATTCTTTGGTAGTTGTAGACACCTATAATTTAGCTCGAGCATTTTAAATACTTAAATTGCACTAATTATACCCTTTTCTCAAATTGACGACATATCATCAATATCACACATTTTCTCTGCTATCATTATTAATTAATTACATTATGTTAGTTAATTAACTCTTCTATCCAACAACGATGCCAATTAATGACCTTCCGTTAATCAACTCCCTTTCTATCTAGATTAATTAATTACTTATGATTAATTAAGCTCCCATTTCTATCTACATTAATGAAGTATTTGTAATTAATTATTCTTAATTAATTAACTCTACTAATCAATCAATAAATCATCAATTATTTGATTAAAAACCTCTCATATTCTAAATCATGCTAAATATTCTCTAAAAATCTTCTATAAGGTTGCACACCTACTAATAAATCATTTTGGTTAATTAATAATACCCTCAAACCCCATGGGTCACTAAAGGAAAAAATAAAATCTCCTAAGGTTGACTTAACCCTTTCTAATCCTTCTTTATCCATAACTCACCCAACCTCTCCATTTATCCCACATGAAGAGGGATGTAGAGATTCTTCTATCAATTGGTCTATATAAGAGCCCTCCTCCTACCTTTCTAGTTAAACCTACATTCATAAATGAGCATAGAGTATACACTATAGCCATTTATCATCTTTGAGAATTCTTCCATTAGAAGAGATTTCCTTTTCCATTTCTTGTATTCATCCACCCAAGTTTTGAAGTCATATGGAGATATGTCGATGGTCTTGTAGCCATGATTTGACAAGACTCCATTCTTAGAAACCTTGGGATTTCAAGCACATAATAAAATATTTGATTGCTAGAGGTCTACCTACTTTCAATCTCATCTTATTTTTAGTAGTCATAAGAGATAGAAGTTAGTATATTTAGCATATTAGCTTGAAATGTTCATTTCATGTTTAATGTAGAAATGGTGATAGGTTAGCTTTGTTTAAGCTCTTAGCATGATGATGCATATGTTTATTTTAGTATTGTATTCAAGCTATTAAGTGTTAGTTTCAACTTTACTTGTATTAATAATTATTTCATGCATACATATGGCACGCATGGTGGGAATTACTCCATTTTCCTTTGCACTTAATGTCAAGTTTTTGTAGTTATGTTTCATTTTTGGTTACTAACCCTCTTTTACACATATTGACATAACTTGTTTTGTTAGTTTTGAATGTGTCAAGTCTTCATTGTAGGTATAAAGGAGGTGAATTTATGTCAAAATTGGAATTGATGGGAAATTTTCAAGATTTATCCATGGTTTTATTTTAAGATCTTGTTTTTTCATTATTCTACATGCTAGTTTTGTCAATTTCTTTAAAATTTTAAATTGTTGTTAATATATAGGTTAGTGTTTAATAGTGATGAGTCTTCTATTTACATATTAATTTGGTGGGTTTCTATAAAAATTGAATCTTGGTGAGAAAATTTCAATATTTCATCATGTTTTCATTTTTAGAGCTTACTTTTTATCATTCTACATGTTAGTTTTACCAATTTCTTTAAATCTTAAATTCTTGAGTATGAAAGTTAATTTTTGATAGAATCGAGTATTCTATTCATATATTAATGTGATGGGTTGTTATCAAAATTGGATATTGGTTGTAAAAATTTAACCATTTTACAGATTAAGGGACATTTGTTTTGACATTTTTTGAGTGTATGTCAAGTGCATACCCGTGAGCATATGAGCATATGTTTAACCCATATTCCGAAGGCCATAAATTTTTATTCGAACTTGAAATAACTCTATTTGTTTTTCGTTGGAAAGGAATTGAAGTTAAGTATGCAATGAAAACATAAATTTAGGATTTATAGTTACAAAAATTATAGGTTTTCCTTTTATTTTAAAACTTGTCATTTTCTAACATGTCAAATGTTTTGATAAATGTTGTATTTTCATGCTTTACTTGATCTATAATAAAGTGTGTGTATGCTCATCTCTTGCACTGTTTGGTGATCTTGAGAATCAAAAATAACTTTGATCTCTATATTTTTAACATTGGGATTAAACTTGGAAATTTGATTATTCATTTTGCAAAAGGGAATGAACCTTTTACAAATTATTTTTCAATGGTCCTTTGATTTGAAGTTTTCCACTTCTATATAGTTGGGTTAAAGTTTGTGTATGCTATTCTCTTGCATCTTAGGGTGATATTGAGAATCAAAAGCAACTTTAGTCTTCATTTTATAACATTTGGTAAATTTGAAACTTCATCTTTCACTTTTGGTTTAAGGGAATGAATATTTATCAAGCTTTTTGTATGGTTCATTGATTACAAATATTTTCTTTACTTTTTAGTTGGATTATTTGTTGTGTATGATCTTCTCTTGCATCCTTTGATGATCTTGAGGATCAAAATCAACTCTTAATGCTCTTATAAATAATGTGATTTTCTTGAGAAATACTAACACTTGTGTGCGCAGGACCTAAAAATGCTTGTCAAAGAAAGGAGTTTGAAAAAAAATTAAACTACTAATATAGTTTTTCTCGCAGTTGCCAAAATATTTTCAAATCAAACCACATCCAATTTAAAAATATAAAAAAACACACCATAACCAACACTGTATTTGTAGGTTAAAATAAGGGTACGTCTCATCCGTTTAAAACTAGGACATAACCCCTTTGTCATAATCCTTAAGCTAAAACAACGGGGATGGTCCTAGGAACCCCAAAGTAGTCCATGCAAGAGGGAACCTTGTGGATGAAATAGGAAGTTCTCTACGCACAACCTACTTGACTAGTACTACCATTTGTGAGATTTAGTGTCACAAGTCATCCGTATGGTGACCCTAGTGAGAGTACACGATGGACGCATTTATTTCCCACTATGCTTGAAGGGGGTAAAGTAAAGTTGAGATACTCCCAAATTAGTCAGTGTAACTTTTTGGGTAAATTGAGCTCACTTAAGATGGTTTGTGGCACCTAGTTGAGTGAACCACCCAAGAAGCTATCTTTGACTAGGAGCCCACTTGGACCACATCAAAGCCAATTTTGAGTTGAGAGCTATTGTTCATCACAAAATGTGTGAAGCGTTACTTTTTCTTAGTTTTTCACTTTCCCTAAGGTGAGGTGCAAAACTCTGCCGAAGTGAGGCCAACATTTTTCAACCCCACTTGATCTACTTCCTTCACTTTCTTTTGATACTTTGTTGATTAAAAGAAGAGTGAAAACCTTTGTATTATCAATTGATTATTTCACCATTTTTTTGTCTATTTACGCCCATCCATATTTGCGGCTGGGTTGTTAAATGTCGAAAGTGTGTGGAGACGTTTTTATATCATTAGTAGCCTTTTTGATCTTGATACCCAAGTTAAGATCATCATTATATTTAGGATTGGTTCATCACTTTGATTATCCTTTGAAAGGATATCTTGTTTATATCGTGACACTACAATTTTGGTATTTACATCTTATTTCTTGTAAACTTGGTCTAAATATCTATATTGTAAGGTTATGTTGTATACACTTTAACTATTCCTAGGTATACTATTGTTTAGCTTTATTTCAATTATTACCTCGATTCTGAAGAGTGTTGAGCGTTACCACTTGTGCATGTTATATCAATATCATCTTGATATAAATACCTTACTTTCTCATAAGGTTTGGTTAACATATATTGGTAGAATTGTTGTGTCACTCACAATTGTAACTAAAACCCTTTGGAATATAGGTCTTAATTAAACTTGGGATTGATTTTAGTTAACTTTGTTTAGAGGTTGTGTTAACTTCTTGTTATTACTTATGCCATGTTCATTCCTTTGAACTCGACATAAGTAGGGACATTTTATTAATCATCATATGAAACCAACTACCTTTCCAAAAACAAATTTAGGAGGTTTCTCATTTGATTGATTGGTCGTAGAAAGAATATTTTTTGATTATGCCTTGTTTGTCATTTGTGCCTCATTCATTTAGGATAATCACTTTGATCCATTGATTTCATTATTATTTGGTCATTAATTTGGCTTTGTGTTTTGAACATGTGGGATTGTTCCTTATGTTTGTCCATATTATCAACTCATTTATAGGGAAATACTTTAGGTCTTTGGTCCTCTTGATATTATCAATTTTTTCCTAAGTTCATAATAATTTTTAACACATATTTCAAACATTGGCAAAAAAATTTCCTATCAAGCAACGTTTGCATCAATCAAACATAGGAAATATTTCATCTCTATCCTTTATTTTGCTAAAATTTTGATCAATCCTTTGACATTTACAACTCCAAACCTTGTTGGATTATCAATATTGAGTCATTATGATGTATGTTTTGCTTAGCTTCCTTTTTAAAAATCACACAAGCATCTTCATATTTACTTAAAAGTCTAGTTGGTTATCATTATGTTTCCCAAATCAACATGAAACCTTATTCACTTTGAAGAATTTTAACCATACAATCTAGGTGTAGGCCTTTGAACCCAACACACACCAACAATGACTGATTATCGCAAGGTCCCTTATACATATGACAAAAAGGAATCAATTTTTTGGCGTTCACATAAAAAGACACCCATCATGACCAAACCTCATTTAGTTCTTTGTGCTAGAGAACCCATCCGAGTAATTCGTTCCTCACCTTCATCTCATAGTCAATGGTATGGTTTGGACACTTCTGATCCAAATTGTTATTCAGGTTCGCCCACTCATCTTTTGATTCTAATCCTAAAATTTCCTCTTCTTCTGAGGATTCCAATCCAAATATTTCTTCTAACTCTTATGATGATTTGGATCCAAAATACTATTGATTCATCTAATTCGACTCCTCAGTCACGGTCCTCCCCTTCTTTGAGGGAACTCTATTATCAATCACCTAAAAAGTTCTCCTCTAAATATTTGTGTCACCACAAATTATCTTCATCATTCATCTAATGCGAATCCTACATCATGGTCCTCCCTATCTTTGTAGGACCCTCTTCATCATACATTTAATACGACTCCTATGTCGTGGTCCTCACTTTCTTCACAAGACCTCTTTTATAGGTTGCCTTAAGGATGTCCTCTTCCTTTGAAGATACATGGGACTCCAAATCCCTCCAATCAAACATCTAATATAATTCTTGAATCACGGTCCTCTAGATTTCTTCACAAGACCCTTTCTATTATTCATCCAATGTGATTCATCAATCACAGTCCTCCCCTTCTTCACATGACCTTCTTCATCAATCACCCCGATGAAGTATTCCTTCTTTGAATAGTCGTGTGACTAAAAATCCTTCTAGTTAAACATTTGAATCGACCCATGTATCGTAATCTATAGACTTTGGACTTAATTCTACTAGTTTACAGATGATATACCATTGTGTAGGTAGGTCCACACCACCTTCTTCAACTCTCGAGACATCTAGCTCCACATCTTCTTCATCCCCCACACCATCTTTTTATATAATCATCATCAAACTTATTATAAGTCTTCTATATGAATTGAACCTCTTTCTTCCAATCAACCCCTAGTGCTTGATCAATAAATCATGTTGATTTATCTCTTTCGTAATGAAAAAATAATCAAGGCATTTATTGGGGCACATGAATATATTCCTCTAGAAAATTATGAGAAAGGATTCTCTTTAGACTTCGATGCGTTCACATATTGTGTGGAAAAGATTAATTAATTTTATCAAGAAACAGAGGATGAGCCTCAAATGATATAACTTTATTGTCCTCTTATTCTTCCATCTTGACATTCTTTACTATGTGATGAAACTCCTAGGTATTTATTGATCTATGGCCTATCTTCTCATCACTCAATCAATCTTTGTCTGTCATAACACCTCAATCACAATCTCTTATGGGGTCGATGACAAGTAGCCCTTAAACTTCATTTAGGTGTGGGTAATCTTCTAGTATCCCTCCCTCTGCTATTTGTGGGGCATTTTCGAGTAGTCCACTATCTTCTATTCTTGGGGCACGTCTAACTAGCCCCTTGTCTTCTATATATGGATCACCCCTGGGTAGTCCATCATCTTCTATTATTGGACCATATCCTATTATCCCATCATCTTACATTTGTGGGCCACATCCTAGTAGCCATTTTTCTTCTATCCTTGGGCCACATCATAGTAGCCCTTCATCTTCTATTTATGTATCACCTCCCGGTAGCCCATCTTCTTCAATCCTTGGACCATATCCTTTTCATCCATCACATTATTCTTCTACCAAATATTTTTGCAAGCCCACCACCATTCCTCTCATAAATTCTAAACGTCCACGTTTTTATCTCACTTATTAGGATCAAACAAGTCAAGCATTAGCTTATAATAAATCTAAACATGTTATTTATAAAGCTAAGATCAAAAATCAAGATCTCTAAAGCTCCCAACAAATCAAAAAATGATAAAATTTAAAATCAAACACGATTCCAAAATGCACACTAATGCACCCATTAAGTATGGTACAAAGTGCTGAAACCTATGGATAGGGAACTCAAGCTCCCACATATGAAACCCATGTTTTAAAAAAACATAGTCATTTGTTGAGTGTGAACTCACCACGATCATCAAGATTGGGGATAATATCACTCTTGATAAACAAACATGCTTAGTCTCCCTTATCAAGGAAGTCACATACATCGTTGTTGGATTCTATCATGCAAATAGAAATTGTTAGTCCCAAATTCTAAAAAAATCAACAAAAAGCATAAAACCATTCAAAAATACAAAAAATGAGAAAATATTAAACATTACAAAAAAAATCAAAGGTACAAATATGAAACATTGCAATGAGGTATTGCGTACATATGGATGTTCTTTCTTCCCTTTATTTCATATTCCTCTACAACTAATCCACCATTTTCATCCCTTCGATGATATTTTTTTAGCTTATTTTGTACACATTTTACGACATTTTTATCTATGGTATCTGTTTGACTTTGGTCTTTCATAACCTTGGTAAATTAAAGAATGACTGACCTCTTATTGATCCTATAAATATCTACATATAATAAACTTTTTGGGAAGATTGTTTTGGTGTATTTGTTGACACTAGCCAATTTTTTCATCACAATCACTTGCACATCCTTCCATTAAGCCACTAGTGGTTCTTAACCCCTTGTTAAACAAGAAAGCTGAAATACATTTTCAAGAAGAAAAAGAATCAAAATCAATTAATCAAAAAGCAAAAGTTAAAAGAAAATGAAAATTGATATATAACTCTCTCTTGGGGTATTTCCATTAATCTCTACCAGGGCTATAGATGCATGAATGGCAGTAGAGAAATTTTATGATTAGAATCAAATGCATTTCCATCAAGGATATGGATGCTTGACTGACAATGGAGAAATGTACAACTCTCCTTCTACAATCCATTCACACATCACCTTTCAAACTAAATCATTGCTACACATTGGCTAGTGTCTTCACTTATTGTCCTTTAAGTCTTTGTTTCAAGAGGTAATTCATTTCCATGTGCACACATGGGATACTGATGAGTAAAAAGGATTAGTGTGTTACCAAGTGTTACTTTTTGGACCTTTTTGAAACTCTTTCTTTAGTGCATGTCTTGTCTCAAGATTTATACCTTGGTCTAATCACTTTTTCATTGATCGCCTTCTATATATCCTTTTCATAGCAAACTTTGTTCTTCGGAAATTTTCTAGAACATCCATGTGTATAGAATGTCCTTTTTTATATTTTTGTGGAAACCTTTGTCCCCCTTTAATATATCAATCACCCACTTCCTTTTTCTCATGTGTTTCTTTGCTAGCTTATGTTGAGGGCATCCTTTCTCATTTACAATTAACCTGTTTTATATTTTCCTTGATCCCCCTTCTACGTGTGAAGAGTTTGTCTTTGAATACTCCCACCTAATCACTGGGGCATGTCACATCTTCACTTTCTCACACACATGGAATTATTCCCTTGTGCATCCCATCTATCATTGGGGGCATCCATGTTTCTTGGTTTCTTATACATAGTTTTAGAAAACTTTCAAAATAAAAAACATTCAAATATGTTTCTAAAAAATTAAAAACAATAAAAATCATCCTACAAAATGTCACTCTTTAGTTCTCACTTGTTCTTGTGCATGACTCGCAAATCATCTCTATCTACCTCCTTTAACAAAGTTTTTCCTCTTACTATGTATGTACTCTTGGGGCACAATGAGTTGCTTGGTATTGTTTCATAGTGCACTACTTTTCATAGGACCCAAGTGTCCTCCATTATTCCCCTTGCATGTATCCTTGCTTGGGGAACCATCTTTTAACCCTTGTCGTTAATTCACATAGGTCAGAATCAAAGCTTGATAACAAAAACATTGTATTATGTTTCTCTGTCAAGTTATCTTGTTTACTTTCTCGTATTGCATTACATTATGTATGTTGCAGGGAGTTAGGCATATTTTACTTTCTCGTATTGCATTGCATTTTGTATGTTGCATGGAGTTGGTGTTTTTAGCTATGGAAATTTGTTCGTATATGGATTTTCATGTCATACTACACTTCTATTCATTATTTTTAATAAGGACCGATGATGGCGATCATAAGAAAAATGATGAAATAAAGTTGGTTTTTACATCGGAAAGATGATAGCTAAATCCATCTCTTTTGATCTCATTCTTCTTCCATATCACTCTCCTTCTATCAACATTTTTCTTGAAAAGTAACTTGGGAAATAACGATCAATTATTCTACTTCTTCTATTTTTTTCTTTCATATTTTATATTGTCAATCACCCTCTTTCATCACCCCAACGACACTCGAGTGGGCATCCTTCATTCTATTCATTTTTTCTTCTATCTCCTTAAAAAAAATATTTTTTTGTACTTGTCTACTATCGTTGAAGTGAGATCACTTATGCCACCCTGAAGAGGGGAAAATGTAGTCACCTAAAATCCACTTACGCAACCTTTAATGCTAAGATTGCACTAATTATCCTCTTTCTCATCATTTCTTTAATAATTAGTGCTTTCCCACTAATTCTAAAATTCCTCTTCATATTCATTAATTAACAAACTTTCATTAATTAATCAACCTTCCTATCATTAAATATGTCAATTAATGACCTTTTGTTAATTAATATCCACTTCTACTTGGGTTAATTAATTATTATTAATTAATTACACTCACAACTCTAAATCAATAAATTACCATTTATTGGATCAAATTCTTCTCTTACATCCCACAAATCATACTAATTTTCCTCTAATTAGCTTCTATAAGCTTACCTCTACCTATTAATTATTCACCTTTGATGAATTAAAATATCCCCCAACTCCCATGACTTACTAATGACAAATTAAAATCTTATAAATAAAGATTAACTTTTATAAAGCAACCTTATCCATTCCTAATCTTGTTTTACTTTTATTCCACATTCATAAATTTTCTAGTGTTACCTCTTTAGGAAAGCTATATAAAGAATCCTCTTTCTTACCTTTCTTCTTACACCATGATATGAATAGTTAAATACTATAATCATTTTGATCTTAGGCCATTATCCATTGTTGGAAATAGCTTCTCCATCTTGCATTCTTTCACTCAAAATTGAGCAATATAGGAAGATCCAAAATGGCCTTGTAGCCATTCTGGTGAGATTCCATTCTCAATCTTTGAGATAAAGGAACAATCCACTTTGATTGCTTATGTTCTTCATAGGTTGATAGTTTCATTTAGCAATCATAGAGAGTAAGAAATAAATTAGTATGTAATTTCATTTATGCATTGAAGAATCATTTTCTTTAAGCTCTTATCTTGATGGTTCATTGTCTAATTAACATTTTTTTTGAAGCTATGTAGATATTAGTTTCAATCTATAGCTTAGTTAATAAAACATGAGCACAATAGTTAATGCTATATCAAAAGAGATTAAGAAAATTTGGGAAAATTTGACTCAAGATGCTATGAAGGGATATTACTTTCTTACCTTGTGGTCAAAAAACCTTGCAAGTGCTATAATAAGTGGTTAAAAATATTTCTCAAGGAAAAAATGTAAAGGTGGATGAGACACAATATGCCAAAACTAGTACTCAAGAAAATGGTGGTCTTAAAGAACAAGAAGATGATGAAGAGTTAGATATCCCGCGCGAAGAAGAAGATGAAGAGGAAGAAAGGTCAAACACCAAGGAGCCCCCCAAGAAAATAAAAAAGGACCATCCTTCCAATCAGATCATTGGAAAAAAAGATGAAAAATTCTCACAAGAAGAAGGCTAAGAGGACAACAAAACCATGAAGATATGGCCCTCTTGTCAATGATAGAACCCAAAAATGTTACGAAGCAAGAAAATATAAATATAGGGCAGATGTCATGAATTAAGAGATGGATCAGAATGAAAGGAATGAGACGTGGGAAATGGTACCCAGAACGTGAAACAAGAATGTAATTGGAACCAAGTGGGTTTTCATAAATAAATTGAATGAGAAAGTAAAATTGATAAGGAACAAGGCAAGGTTAGAATGCACAGGATACATGAAAATTGAAGGAATATATTTTGATGAGACATTTACACCATTGGAATGAATCGAAGTAATAAGATCGTTCTCGGCTTACAGTGGCATTAAAGAAAATTAGATTATTCCAGATGGATGTGAAGTCAACTTTTCTCAATTGTTTTCTAAATGAAGAGGTATATATTGAACAACCTGATGGATTTTCACTGAATAAAGATAAGGATTATGTGTGAAGTTTGAAAAAGGATTTGTATGGATTAAAAAAATATCCTAGAGCTTGGTACAACAGATTGAATTCATACCTCATTATGCAAGGATTCAGAAGAGATGTTGTGAAAAAAAATCTACATCAAGGAAGAAGGAGACCACTTGCTGATTTTCATTGTATATGTAGATGATATCATATTTTGTGGAGACCATGATAAGATGACATATGAGTTTTCTGACATGATGAAAGAAGAGTTTGAGATGTCAATGCTTGGAGATATTTCATTCTTTCTGGGTGTACAGATTAGTCAAACAGAGTAAGATATATTCATATCCTACACTAAGTATATCAAGGAAATCCTAAAATGGTTCAGAATGGAAGAATATAGACCCATTGGTACGCTAATGGAAGTTTAGTTCAAGTTGAGAAGAGATGATTACTCACTTAAGGTAGATAAAACACTGTATAGATCCATAATAGGAAGTCTACTTTACTCCACAACATCAAGACTTGATGTCATGCAGGAGGTAGGCCTTGTTGGAAGATTTCAAGAATATCCAAGGGAAAAACACCTCAAGGAGGTGAAGATAATTCTTAGATATCTCATGGGAACACTTGAGTATGGATTTTGGCACCCCAAAATAAATGACTTCAGCATAAAAGCATATATAGATGTAAATTAGGAAAGAAGTGTTCATGATAGAAAGAGCACAAGAAAAGGAACATTCTTCATTATAAATTTCTTAGTATCTTATCTAGAAAAGAAAAAATCATCAATGGCTCTCTCAACATGTGAAGTAGAGTATATAGCTTCCACGACGTGTTGCACTCAAGTTCTATGGATGAAGAAGATTTGGAATACTACATGGTAAAATTTGATAATCTAATTCCCATTTTGTGTGATAAAAAAGGGCAATTAGTGTCTCTAAGAATCCAATGTTCCACTTAAAAATAAATCATATTCATATAAGATATCATTTCTTGAGGGAACATATAAATGAAAATAAAATAGGTCTTCACTATGTGAGCTCTAAGGAAGGAATTACAAACATAATAACAAATCCATTACAAAGAGAAACATTTGAACACCTAATAAATAAATTTGGGATCATTTCTGAACCTACCAACAACTAGTAGATGTGTAGAGAAGGAAGGGATCATTCTCAAGTATTATCCGGTCCTAAAAATAGTTCCAAAGTGAGAGAGAGTTAATCTATTATCTCAAATTGATCAAAGTATGCATCAACTAAGGGCGATCATTTCTATGAACACACCAAAAATATGGATAGAAAGAATAAGTATAAGGGGGAGCTTCTTAAAGTAATCACATGAATAAACTAGGTTACAAGTACATTCATATTTATGCTGCATAAAGGGTCATTTTTCATTGTTATCAAAGGGGGAGAAATGAAGAAACAAAAAACAAGTCGGCGGATGTAAAAGAACAAGAGAAAGGTGTATATAGGTATGTAGGTATTTTGCCATCAAAAGGTTATAAGGTTTATATAGGATGGAGTGTTTCCATCAATGTTAATGGCGAAGATTGTTGCATATTTGTCATTGTTATATGTGTTGTCATTGATGTCAATATGGTTGAGTAGATATAAATTTTCATTGATGGAAAAACGAGTCAATTGGTAAAGTTAGCTCACAAAGGCTTCAAGATTATAAATGATAAGTTCTAAGGGACTTAGTCAATATTTTTTCAAGCCGTGGACATGTGGAGATATCCGTTGAAGCCTAAACATAGCTTCCATAGACTTGGAGCAGCCACCGTAGTATGCACATATCTATGGAATGTTGGAGAATGCCACATAAGGTAAGTGGTTGTTACACATAAAAGGATAAAGTAAGGAAGCTACATGGAGTCAAATGCTAAGCCATGAAAGAGATAAGTGAAGTCCATGAATAACAAATAAATCCAAGGAAGAACATTTGAAGGTATCAATGAAGTTGAAATTTTCCATGTGATCTTGAGTTTCAAGGTGAAATGAAAGTTAGAATGAAATGGCTCATTCATCCACATTGTAAATTGTAAAATAGAAAAATATTTTTGGAACATGAGTAATAAAACAATGGTAATTTGAAAACTATGTAATCAAGCCAAGACTTAGAAGAGACACATTTGGTATTTGTATTCATTTAATGAGTCATAAAATCAAGAAGAACGTGCATGGAAAAAGAGGATTTGGGAAGAGGAATATATTTCAAACTTTGAACCATTTTGATAAGATATCTAGAAGATAAGAAACATAAAAGAGTTACACATGAATGAATATGATGTAAAGTTTAACAAAAGATGATGAAAAGAGAAGAAAAGGAGGCATATCAATGAATTGATTTTCGGATGAGATAAGAAGAGAGCGGAAGATTTATTGGATAGACAGATGAGCATAAGAGAGGACAAAGAATCAAAGCCACGAAAGATCTCAAGAATAAATTTTTGCCTTGATCAAAATGAGAGAATCAAGTCTAATTTGTATCATAGACATTCAAAAGGGTATGTGAAGGTAATGAAATATTCTCTTGTGATTTAAATATGAGTCCTTTAACATAATAATCAAAGGTTTTGGTTTTCTCACTAAAAAAATTCTTATAATATTATATTCTTAAGTCCTTGTCAAGTAATACAAGCATCGGTGGCCAAGTGCATGGTTTCTCGACTTAACTCCATGAATAATGAATAAATCCAATTATGTTTCTCAATTTTAGCAACATTTAATTCTCATTGACCTTGTAAATAAATAAAACATTGTAGTTGAAATTTTCTATGTGATCTAATGATTTTTCATAGGTGAAATGAAGACTTTTTAAAATGAAATATCATTCATATTTTCACATTCTAAATTGTAAAATATGGAAAAATATTTTTTGGAAAATGAGTAATAAATGGCTTTCATGGTACATTTGAAAAATGATAATCAAGCCAAAATTAGAAGGAACACATTTGGTATTAGTTGTATTCATTTAATGAGTCATTTAGTTTTATTGTTTGTGTGAGAAGGAACGTGCATGACACACAAATGAAGAGAGGATTTGGGAAGATTGTGAATATAGTTCAAACTTTGAACCATTTTGATAATATCTCTAGTAAGATAAGGAGGTCATTGTGTGTAAATTAAGTAGAGTTACACATGAATGAATATGATGTAATCTAGTTTAAAAAAATTTGTAGATGAAAAGAGAGAGGAAAGAGGAGAGCATATCAATGATGCATTGATTTATTTATCGAGGGATGAGATAAGAATAGAGAGCTAAGAAGATTTATTATGGAAGCAGGATTGATTCATTGATGAGCATAAGAGAGTGAAAAGAATAACACAAACAAAGCCACGAAAGTTATCATAATTCATAGTAATAGCAATTTTTGTAACTGGATCAAAATTTGTAAATAAATCAAGTCTAAGTTGTATCATAGCACATTCAAGAAGTTGTTGTTTCTGTGTATGTGCGTGCATTTAAAATAATTCTCTTGTGATGTGTAATATCACTGCCATAGTCCTTTATTTTACATAATATTTCATTTAAGGTTTGTTAATGGGTTGGTGCATCCTGAATGCAGAGTTGGTTCCTCACTAAAAAAATCTTATAATATGTGTTATATTCTTATGAGTCCATGCTTTGTGTAATACAAGCATCGGTTTTTGTGGGTTTTCTCTTCTTAAAGTGCTTCCCATTATGGTTTCATATATTAAGTATTGTAAGTAAAATTTTTGTTATTGTGCAAGCATTAATTTGGTTGATTGAATTATCATAGTTTTAAAGTTCATCAATATATTTTGTCTCATCTTTCCATCATATATTTCACTTATTTTCACATTATTAATGTAAAAGGGTCCTTTAAAATTAGCTTTAAATAAAACATTTTATTTTATAGCTGGAACGTGATTCATCCCCCTTAGTCCTTTTGATTCTACTAAAAATATTTCATCATCCAAGGCGGAGGCATCGAGGGGAAGACTTTATTGAAAAGGATAAATATTTATTATCTATATTATTATTATTCTAAACTTTTAAAATTCATGTTTTTAGAAGGCTCACTTTTGGGGAGTAAGGAAATAAATTTTCATTAGAAGTGTATTTTAATTGAGATTCAAAATTGTTCATAGGGACGAAGTGAAAGAATGATGATATGAATTAATAGTAAGGAGATTCACATTATTAATGTGTACAATGAAATAATGTGGTTCACATTAAGGGGCTGAATAACTCATATTATGAGTTATTTAGTATATTATTGTTAATAATAAATGTCATTGAGTTTTGAGTTGTTAAACCAAACTCACGTAAATAAGATATAGAGTATTTTATGGGTGAATTTGGTTAGGCTTGACTCACCTTAATAGGATCTCTCATGGATAATATAAATTTGTAAATTACTTATTGAATAATATTATAGATTATTTTAAAAGTAAAACTACTTATTTTAAATGATAATATAATATCAAAAAAGAAAGGTTATATGTGATAAATTAGAATATATGTTTTTTAAATTAGGAGGGAAATTCATTATGCTTTGTTTATTTTCACGTGGATGTTAATCTATAGCTGGAAGAATAAATTTTTGATTTTATAGATTAGTTGTGTGAAGAAAATATTTGGAGTCATTCATTTATATTATTCATAATACTTATTGAAATAGGTGTAACATTTGTATCATATATGGCATGTTATTTGCATCATTTCATGATAATTTTGGGAAGATCTCATAACTTTTCTTTTAGAGGGAAATGCATTTTTGAATATGTGTGCTTCAAAGTTTTGTTATTGCCAAGATCTGAGAAATAGAATTTGATAGTCGGCCAAATTTTTCTATTATGCATAAGAGAATTGTCCAACTTTTGGCTTTTGGAGGTTCCCTCCTTGGAGTTGATGGGTTTAAAATTTTTCCAATTCTACCAAAATTAAGTATTCAAAATTTTTGGAGAGTTAGGGAAGAATATTCCATGGAATTAACCTACATTATTGATCATGTAAAATTCTCTACAAGTAGATTTTTTTCCGACTTTGTTTAATTACATTTATTTCCTTTCAAGTCACAATTTTCCATTTACAATTTTATTGTTTAAGAAATTACTCACGATGACTAGTTGGATGAAGGAAATTCAAATTAGTAATATGAGGAGTTGAGAGCTATGCTTGAGGGAGTGAACATGCTACTATGAAAATGGTTTTTATATTAGGATTCTATTTAAGCTTAGTTTTTATGCATTTTTATGAATATTGACATATGTTTTTGTACTTTGTGACATCCGTTTAGAATCATTCAAACTCAAATAAAATCTTTGAAATGTACACATTTTCTCTTTGGTCACCCCATATTTGTTAAATGATATATATCACCATTCCTTTATCAAGTTTATCACATTAAGATTGTTCGATCCTCTCAAGTTAATATCAACATTCTCATTTGGCGGGGTTGTGCATTGTCATCCTTCATTTTTGAATGAAAATTATACTCCATTCCAGAGCCATTTACCAAAGGTAGAGATTCCTTTTGGAACATTTCATACGAGTTCCTTCAAGAAAATATTATGCTTTGAAGACTCCTATATTTGATTTTGTAGGAGGAGGAAAGTTTCCTTTATGGATACAGAGACACTCCTTAGAAGACAAGTTTGTTGCATTTTATTATTCATGGAAAAAGTTGAGTACTCATTTCTTGGGGTCTCTTCAATGCATGTTTAGGAAATAGGAGACAGTCTATATTTTTTGTTGTGTATTATTTTCTTGTCTCATATATTAAGTATTGTAAGTAAAATTAAATTGTTTTATTATTAGGAGTGTCAAGTCAAAATTAATTTGTTGAATGTTGACATCAAAAAAGTTTTGTTAAATCATGCATGTTGTTATAGGTTCATCAATATATTTTGTCTCATCTTTCCATCATATATTTCACTTATTTTCATTGTTTCATCAAAATGTGTTTAGGTGAATAATAGGTCGTTAATGTAAAATTAAACAAAGGGTCCTTATAAAAATTGTAACAAATAAAATAAAAATCTCGAAAAATAATTTCTTATGGATGCGTTATAGCTGGAACGTGACAAAATTTCCAAAATTTATATCTAAAATCAAGGAAGTGAGCTTCAATGATGCCTTCACATTCCACTAAGCAAATAGTTATACAACCAAAGGATTTCTAATGATACCGGAAGTGTGTGAGTGGGGAGGCATATTTGCAGTTCCCTACATTCACCTACAGAGCTCTAGGATTTTACGTGCCCCAAAAAATTACCAAGGTTCCCCACTAATAAATGGGTTGAAATTGGTTGTCCTCTCGAATACATTTCCCTATTTCACCATATTCAAAAGGAAAAAAATGTGGATGTAGAAGGCCAAAGGGATATGAAATGATTTCATCCATGAACTTGTTTTTTTGTGGTTGTGTGGTGTGATCCAGGTTTAGTATTCCTAGTTTTTTTTCGGCCCTTCCTATTGTGTCGATATGAAGATTCATGTTTTCAAAAGGCTACTTTTTGGGCCAAAGGAGAATATATCAAGGTAGAATCAGAGGGATGTTTATCCAGCTAGTGTGTATGAAGCTTGTTGATCTTGGAGATTCAAAATTCAGGTGCCTAGGGAGGAAGTGAAAGTCACACAAAGAGAACCCAAAGGGGAAGGGAGCATTCTTGCATAATGTGGCTCGACACTATGCATTTATGAGGGTAATTACTCAAAAGGCTCCTACAATTCCAAGGAGATATTTTTATGGAGGCTCTTTTACCTTATCCCTAAGAAATGCTTTCAAGATTTGAATTTGTTGACTTCTAGTATTGAAATCCATTTTTTCCTTTGTTCTCACATTAAGGGGGTGAATATTTCATTCTATTAATAATGTTCATCACTTCCATTTATATCGGATGGATGAAAATGTTGGGGAATTAATAGTGTTCACATTATTAATTTGTTAATAATAAATGTCCTTACATGAAATAACACTTCTACTCAAATATTATGAGTTATCTAGTACATTATTATTTGTGTCTACATTTTAGCCATACCAGAATGGAGTTTTAAACCAAACTCACAAAAAATAGGTTATAGAATATTTTATGGGTGAATTTGCATTAGGCTTGACTCAACCTTAATAGAGCTCTCATAGTCTATAAATTTGCCACCCATATTGCGTATTAAAGATAATATACGGACTATCGGATCTCAAAATTCTCTGGGAAAGGCCACTCATAAAGTTGAGCATAAAATTATAAATTTATTTTGGAAAAAAAGTAAATCACTACATGTTATTTTAAATGTTGATGTCGAGTAATATAATAACCAACCCCAAAATAATTAATTTATGTTGTTGGATCATTTGATGAAATTAGAATTTATTCCAATAGATCTTTTTAAGTTTGATGTGAATTTATTAAATCAAGTTTCAATTAATTTATGATGATATCCATGAAGGTTTTTTGTTTATTATTCACAAAACACCCTTAAATTAACACTAAAATAGGATAAATAAAATTAAATATAATACAAAAAAAGGAATTGAAAAGTACCTTGAGGATTTAATGATAAAAGAGAATGGAATGAAATTAAAATTGGAAGGGCTTTACATTTATTTATGTAATGATTATTACCATAATACACTTATCAAAAGGAAGTGTAACATTTGTGAAACATATATGGACATGTTATCCCATAATTGAGTTTCATGATAATTTTGGGAAAACCTACATAACTTTTGTTTTAAAAATTTTAGTGCCAACCAAGTTAGTCATATTTTTCCTACATATGTGGGCACGGAATTAGGGAGGAATTTTATCAAAGTTGTAAGTGTGTAATGAACATTTAATCTACCTTGAGGGAAATGAGCTAAACGAGTCAAAGATGAGTGGCCATGAAAGGACAAAAATTTTTTTAAAATCCTTTGCAACAGGGATTATGCATAATGTTTTGAAAATTCTCCTATCTTTAGTCAAATTAGTTAAAAATTTCCAAGGAACTTTAAATAGTTGAATGCTTCAAGTTAGTGGATTTTCTTTTTTAGGAGTTGCTCTTTAAAGAGCATGGGTTTAAGAAATTTGGTTATATTCAAAGTTCTCCTATTAGAAATAAATCCCGAAATCCAAAATTTTGGACATCCGGCTTTCGAGGTTAAGAATTTTCATCCGACAAATTGAATGATTATTTCTTTATTTAGGTTATCTATTTCATGTTTGAAGGAATAATGAAAGTTTGATTTTTTTCCTTGAAAACTTTTCGTGTTTGAACGTTTGGCCCCATTTTGTTTAAATGTCATTATTATCCCTAGTTGCATAAAATCTATTTGACTTGCACAAGTCAAATTTCTCATGATAAATTAATTATGTGTTGAATCCAATTTGAAAAACAATCAATTTTAACGAAGGAACGTACGCTTCTAGTTTAAGAAATTTTATACCCTTTCGAGTGGCGATAGGTGAATTAAGTGATAAAACATTCTCCCATCTAACCCTTCTAGATAAGACAACCCTTAAGTACATCACGAAACCCTTATTAAAATTATGAATTTTTTGAATTTTAAAATTCGAAGAGTTTTAGACTTTCAAAATCCTTCAAGCATTTAATTTAGGAAAACAATCAGACTTCCATATGGATCAAATTTCGAGCCCATTAATATTAGGTTTTATTTAAGCTTAGTTTTTATTCATTATTTTTAGGCCATTAGGGACACATTTTCTCCGACACCCGATGGGACAAAGTTTACTTATCTTATCATTTAACTAAAAAATCATCTCTATGAATTTCAAAGGTATGGTAAAATCATTTTTGAATAATTACTTTCTTTTTGTTTTAAGTCATAGAGAAATTTTGTTTCCCTCAAGGAGAAGAGGAAGAATCCTTTTTCTTTAGTCCGCTTTACCTCGCAGAGGGCCTCTTTTGAGGGATGTTCTCTCCACCGAGAAATAACATTTGGATGCCATGGAAGCCAATTTTCCTCCCTTTAACGCCAGCAATCCTTTGATGTTAGCACAAAGAGATGCCATACCAAGAATCTTAAAAAATTTACCATTTTACACTGGGGAGACTAATGTTTCACCTTGGGAGCACATACTGGATGTAGCTAGCATTTTTATGGTACACAATATTATAGAAGATAATATGGAAGTTCAACTCCTTTCTACTTCATTCAAAGGTAGATAACTTCAATGGTTCTAGACTTTAACTGTTGGATTTGTTACCACATGGAATGAGTTAGGCACAAAGTTTTGTAAGAAGTTTGAGGAAAAAAGTGATCACATCTCACTTAGAGAAAAATTCCATACTATCAAGAGGTCCCCTCAAGAGTATAAGAGTGATTTCAACCTCCATTTTGAAAAGACTTAGAAATGAATCCCAACACTCATAAGGCTGTCTCTAGAGAGTGAATTTCTATATTACTTATGGGCATTGAATAGTGATGTAGCCATCATGATTCAATCTATGGGGCTACTGTTATTCTTGATGCTTACAAAATTTTCATAAGAGATGAAAATTGCTTGATTTAAGTAGGTAAAATTTCTCCTAGACCTCCCATACCTGTGTTTATAGAGCTTATAGGAAAACTACTGGTCATTGCCCTAGTTCTGACAACTTCTAGTTCGATAGCTACACATGCATCCAATCCCTTAAATGATTTGCCTGAGGTAAGGTCACCGTTATAAACTTTTAGAAATGATCTGAAATCGTAGTAGCGGTGAAGAGGTATTAGTCCTAATATGCTCACCCTTTTCAACCCCAATATCATATGAGCCATCCTCCATTCCAAGGAAACAGTCAGTCACAAAATCAGGCCATAAGCTAAGTTACGAATGTTTAAAGTCCTTTTGCTTCCCATTCTTCTAGAGCTATAGTCCCGGTCCAAAAAAACCTCATCCAAGACTATGAATGGTGTTATCCTTATTCTCAGCCCCATAATTAGAACCTCTACCCAAATGGAGTTTTAAGTCAGGCCCTTATGGTCCAAAGTATATCCACCCCACCTGAATCGTCGGTTGGACCAACCACCCAAGAAAGTCAAGATTCTACTCCTGATGAAACTACACTACTAAATTAGTAAGTAGAAGACTTTTGTGGCTTGAATACTGATGCATCCACTATGGAATATAACACACATTCCAAGAAAATGGAAATAGATCTACAATCATCCAATACCGATAAGATTTCTACTTATTAGCCTTCAACACAAATACCAGATGATAAAGGTGTGGGAAAGAAATCACTGGAAGTATCTATGGGTCAGTTTACAAAGAACGATGGGACTTTAAGTATCATAATGCCCAATAGGAATTTTCCAATGGAAGATGCCAATGCCCCAAAAGACATTAGCAAAGTGGGAGCAGTTCTGTAAAGCATTGTGGAGCAAATGAAGAAGACCAATTTGAGTGTCACAATGTGGGATGCACTCTCGATTCCTTCTCAAGAGGAACTTGCTATGGGAGGATTTGAACAACTTTGGCACTACTAATAGATCCTCAGTCAAGAAGTAGCAATGGCAACAAGCTTATGCCAACCCGAAACAAAAATATATGCTAAGCCCAACAAACCGCCACCATTCTATATCTCGCTGATTATTGGTGACCATTTGGTACACAATTGTATGATTGATTCTGGAGCTAGTAGTTTTGTAATGCCCAAACAGGTCACAAATGTACTACAAATTCCATATACTCTAATTTTAAGAGGAGTTGTTCAACTAGATGGTACTGCAGTCCAAACTATGGGGGTCATTAAGGGGCTTCAACTTACTATCCACGCATGTCCTAGCTTGACATTCACACAGGACATATATGTTATTGATCTCCCTCCCCTTTTACCATTTTCTTATCATGAGATTTCACTACCAAGATGGGTGGTTATTTGTCATCAGACTAGTCACATATGATCCTAAGGACCCAGTATGGTATGAAAGTAACTATAAGGGTAGAACCAATCTATCATAATCATGTGGAACCTTACATACACAAACCCATAAATGGTAATTATGCCATTTGTGATCTAGAAGAGGAGGATGCAGATCATGAGCTAACTACTCTCATAGAAGAGGTTCCAGATACAGTTCTTGATGAGGTAAGTATAGATCATCAATATGACCCTTATGTTGATTTATTAGAAAATGAAGAATCTGGTCTGTTGTTTTTGGAAGAGACTAGATTGGGTACATATTGCATACATGAAGAGGGAGCAATTGTACCTCAGTTGGTTAAAACACCCAACAATCCCGAGGGACTATGGAAGCTATTCTTTGATGGTTTGAGGAGTAAGAATGGATCTAGTACAAGGGTTATGTTAATTTCTAGAAGGGGATAAATATTTCTCATCTTTTCAGTTGTAGTTTAGTTGTACTAATAACATCACCAAGTATGAGGCCCTTATACAAGGAATTCAGACTTTCTCAAAAAAGAGGAATCAAAGCTTTGACTATCTATGGTGATAGTGAGTTGGTCGTGCATCAGGTAATAGCCTATAGTGTGTTAAAAAATGATCTATTGAGATCATATAAGAATCGTGTCTGGGACCTGATAGAGGACTTCAAAGCTTTCGGAATTCATGCAATTCCTAGAAAAAAAAATCAAGACATGGATAGACTTATGACTATTGGCTCCCAATATGATATACCTATAGATATAATGAAGGAAGGACAACCAGTGGTCAAAATGGTAGTCCATCCTGTAGTACCAGATAATATAACTAGCTGGCAGGTATTTGATAGTGATGAGAAGATTGTCCTTTTCCTACAACAAGAGGTAGAGTTTACTGCCAAACATCAGGATAAAATGCACAATTCTTATGGTGACAAAATTATACAATTGAAGGGGAACAAACTTCCAAAATGTCTTGTTACACTTGAATCCATCTTCAATTTGAATGACCAGACCAAACGACAAAGCACCAATATGGTAGTCAAGGAAGAATATTTCAAAGAAGTCGAGGTGGCAAGCAAAAAATACTTAAAAATTGGTAAAGTATGCACCATTCGAGAGAAGAAATATTTCATTGAATTATGTTAGGAATACCATGATATTTTCACATGGAGCTATAAAGACTTGCATGGTTTCGATCCTAGCTTAGCTCAACATACTATTGAACTGGATCCGAACTCCAAGCCAATTCATCAAAAATAGAGGCCAATCAATCCCAAGATTGAGCCATTGATGAGGAAAGAGCTAACCAAGCTTATCGAGGCCTGCATAATTTTTCCAATCAAGCATTCTTCATGGGTAGCCAATCTAGTGCCCTTAACAAAAAAACACAATGAAATTCCGTTGTGCATAGATTTTAGGGATTTGAACCATGCCTTGTTGAAGGATCACTACCCTCTCCTCTCAATGGAGAAAATCCTCCAAACAGGGCATTTTCTCAAAGGTTTTCTTTTCTTGATGGATATTAAGGATATAATAAGATTCGGGTCAAGAATATTACCAATTGAAAATAGATTTCACCACCAATTGGGGAACATACACTTACAACAAGATGCCCTTTGGGTTATCTAATGCAGGGGCTACCTTTCAGAGAGCCATGGATATGGCATTCAGAGGACTCATTAACGATATGATCTTGGTTTACCTTGATGATATCACTATCTACTCCAAGCATGTTGAGGATCATATCGCTCATCTAAGAAAATTCTTTCAAAGGTGTAGAGAATTTTGTGTCTCACTAAACCTTAAGAAGTGCATTTTCACAGTGTAGGAAGGAAATTTGTTGGGGTATATTGTTTCAGCAGAGGGGTTGTCTATCAAAATAATGAGGATTAAATCAATTATGTCCTTATCCCTCCCAAGTCATAAAAAGGTCTCCAAAATTGTTTGGGAACTATAAATTTTGTGCGGAGATTCATTCCTAAGTTTACAACATTGATAAAACTCTAACGACCATGCTAAAAAAGAATATTCAATTTTCATAAACAAAGGAGGGATGAGAAAGATTTGAAGCCATGAATAAATCTATCTCCCAAGCCCCCACACTGGTAGATCCCAGTTTGACAGGGATTTCATTCTCTATGATTTTGCAGGCGAAGAAAGTATTTCAGAATCCTCACTCAACAAACCGATGATCTCGATGGAGTAGGCCATTGCCTTTTTCAACGAGTCTCTTAAGGAATACGAACTCAAATATTCCTTCATCGAAAAGCACATATTTGCAGTCATTCGAGCCCTAAAGAAGTTTATGCATATTTTTTCTAACAACAAAGTCCACTTAATGGTTTCTCATCCTGGTGTCAAATAGTTTTTGTTGAATAAAGAGATGAATGAGAAACGCGCTGGGTGGATTACGAAAGTAATGGAATATGACATACACATCAAGGTCACTAATATTTTCAGGGGCAAAGGATTATGTTAACAGCTGGCTGCGAGACATGGAGACCAAAGATATAGAAGATGTCATGCTTCTAAATGTTGATGGAAGAAATGATCAAATTGATTGGTTAACTAAGATTCATAATTTCCTTCTCTGGGGTATATTCTCCAAACATGGATAAATTACAAAGACGTAATTTTTCGTCTCTAGTCTATTCCATATGCCGTGATAGATAATGTTCTCTTCCAAAAGGATTTAAATGGTGTTCTTTATACGCATACATCAAGCCAGAGCAAGTGAACAAGATATTAGAGGAATTTCACAATGGCCTATCTAGAGGACATTATTCTACATGAACAACCACTACTAAGATCATGCGAGCCAGTTATTACTAGCCAAGATTGTTCAAATACTCTCATATCTAGGTGATGAAATGTAAGGAGTGTTCTCTTTTCATAAGAAAATAGAGGCTGAAACACTCCCATTACATCCCATTCAGGTGGATCTTTCCTTCTTTCAGGGGGATTAGATTTCATCAGGATGATCAATCCTTCATCCAGGAAGGGAAATAAATGGGTCCTTACTACAATAGATTATTTATATTCATTAGACAGAGCAAGTGGCCCTAAAGGAAAGCAACGAAAAGGATTTTTCTAGTTTTTTTTGGAAAATTTGATGACAAGGTTTAGTGTTCCATTTACCATTATCTCTGAAAATGCAATGGATTTCGGGTTAAAGATAAGTGAATGGTCTATTAAGAATTTTACCTCAAAATTCATCTAAATATTACCCATATAATGGAAGGAAATGAAAACTTGAATCTAGTAATAAGAATCTCATAAGGATCATCAAGCATACAATGGAGGCCAACAAAAGGACCTAGCATACACAGCTTAAGATATCCCTATGGGTGGATTGGATAACACCTAAAAAGGCCATCAGAGTTTCACCTTTCATGCTTGTATATGGAAGGGAAGAAAAACTTCCCACTTTCTTTGGAAATACCTTTCTTGGACTTGGCTTATCGGGTCAAAGTTATGAGAATCGATGCCTTAACAATGAGGCTTGTTGAACTCATGGAGCTGGAGGAAATTTGAAACTTAGCCATGTACACATTAACACAACATCAGTGCTAAAAGTTAAGAAATCACATGTCACACAGGTTTTTATAAAATATCTAAACTTTATCCTAAACCATTAGCTATAAAGACATTTATATTTTTAAAAAGGCCTCTAAACAGCATTTTCAAGAGGGAGATCTAGTCCTGAATGGGATGAAGATAAGGCCAAGCCTGGAAAGCACACCAAATTTGACACTCTCTGGAGTGGGCCATACATCATCACAAGTTACAAAGAGGTGAATTCATTTCATCTATCCAAACTCAACGGAGAAGAATTGCCCATTCATGTGAATGGGATACACCTCAAAGCTTGATTTTGAGATTGTTCCACCCTATACAATGTTCTTTTCTTTTCCTCCAAGTGCTTTGCACATCGTTTCATTTTCTTTTCCATTTCTGTTTGTTTTCTGTTTTGGTTTTTTATTTTTAGGACTCCTTGCCCAATGATTTGCTTAAGGCTATTGGTCTCAAAGATTAAGCAGCAATCTTTCCCTAAGAGGTCATTAAAAAAATGTTAATAAAACTTTTTAATCTACCTTGATAAATAGAGGTCGAAAGTAGTCAGGAAATTTTTTTAAAAATCCTTTATTTGGAGGGATTATATATAATGTTTTGAATTCTAAAAAAAAATTTGACTTTCGGATTTCAGAGATTTTCTATTTCGAGTTTAAATGGTGTGGGTTTGAAATTTGGTTCCAAATCTCCAAATCTTGAAATCCTAAGAGTGTAAAATTTAAGAATTTTAAGAGATTTTGAGGTTTGGAAATTTTCATTCAACAAATTGGCATTTCTTAACTTAGAGTTCAAGTTTGAAATCAATGAAAATCTAAATTTTCAACTTTTAGAGCTTTTTAGGTATTTTGGAACTTTTGGCCCCATTTTGTTTAAATCTCTTTCGCATTCTTCAAAAGAAATACATCCTCATCTATTTCTAAAAGTACAAAAGTCTAAAATTTTGGAATAGATTCCATTTTTTTATTAAAAGGTTTCAAAATTCTTTTGAGTCATTTTTAAGATTTTTACTTTTGAACTTTTAAGTCCAAAAAGTAATAAATTCCAAATTTTGAGTTTTGGGTTTTGCACAGAAATTAACACAAAATTTAAGTTTGGAAATTTTCATTATTCCTAAATTCGCATTCTTCATCTCCCAATTTTTGAAGTTTGAAACCTCAAAATTCTATTCATTTCATCTACCTAAACTCATTAGAGAAGAATTTCCCAATTAATGTGAATGTGATACACTCAAAACCTGGATTTTTAATTGTTCTAAAGTTTTTTTGAAATTTTTGGCTTTCAAGTTTTAGAATTTCAAAAATCCTTCATGTGCATTTAATTTTTCACTAATCCCGTATAGATCATATTTCTACCATTAATATCGGGTTTTCTATTTAAACTCAGTTTTTACTCGTCATTTTTACCTGACACATTTTCTTTAAAATTCTTTTTTTTGACTTTGTGATGTCCTTTTCAAGGTATGGTGATTTGTTTATTTTATTTTTGGTTTAAGGTATTTTATTTTGTTTCCTTCTCATTTTTTTTCTCTTTGGTCTCCCTGTGTATCTTTGAAATAACAAACCCTTTGTTCACCATGTTTTGCATTTCGAGTTTTCTTTAGGTATTTAGAGTTTTTCAAATGATCCTCTTAAGTTTCCCATTTTTCCTCAACATTCTCATTTTGCAGGGTTCAAGAATTATCATTGTTTGGAAAAAATTCTTTCCCTCATTTTCGGAGAAACTTTTCGAAGAAACATTTTAGAGAATTCTATTAGAGAAAATTTTCAGAGGTTCCTTTTGGAAATTTTGGCTTCGGAGAACTATTTTAGACAAAATTTTCAAGAGATTACTTTTGGAACATTCAGCTTTGGATAATTCTTTCTTTCGGAACTTTTGGCTTCTATTAAAGAAAACATTTCTTTCTATAAATTTTCATTTTGGGACTTATGAGATTTTTCTTTCTAGTTTTCAGAGATTTTATTTTCAAGATTTCTCCAACTTCAACTTCCAAAACATAGGGCTTGATGTCTACTTCCACTTCAAAGGGAAAAGAAAAGATGAAGTACTCATTTCTTGGGGTTTCTCCTCACTCCTGCCTGTCTTCTAACTTAGGGAATATAGGAGACACCAACCTAGGGAAAATTATTTTCCAAATTTTTGGGAAAGAATAAAGGCTCCAAATAAGAAATCATGGATGTAATCCATGTACGATAGTGGGATTTCCCTTGCTATTAGTTTTCCCACATCCATGCATTGCCTAGAGTTTGTTTTAGCCACAAGCATCCCACTTTGACAAAGACTCCATGTCGGTCAGAGATAATGATGATAAGGTAGTAATCCATTTGGACCTAGACTTCTTGAAGATCTACTCAAACTTCCCGATGTTCAAGATTACACCACAATTTCACCAGAGTTAGCAGTGGAACATTGGGACAAGGAAGAGGAAGTATGCTCAAAAATCATGATGAAAACTTATCTAGCCAAAAGCTTTTCAAATTACCCAAAACTATGCATTGGTTAGATTTTATTTAGGAGGTCAAGTGATCTTATTGTGCTACTAAACAAGAGTTTCAGGTCTCCCTTCTGCAAAGGAATTAATGGATGTTTTTGTACATCGCTACCATCAAGAAGAACAATGAGTTTATCCGATGGGGGGAGCATATTAGTAGCTCTTTTTTCTAATAATTTAACAAGGTTTCGATTACGAAGACTTTTTGTGACATCCTTTATGGTGTATGCTGCTACTACTATGGGAGATTTTGCTGGTTTGAATACTAGAGGTGTTCGCAACACTTCCCAAATTTATGATTTCTATCCACAACTCACACTGAGTGAAGGAAGAAAGCATTTTCGAAGGGTCAATGACACCTTCTTTACAGTTATCCTCTACCATTTTGACAAAGAGTTATACAACCAAAGGATTTCTGATGAATCCTTCAAAAGGTACATGAGTGGGGAGCCATCTATTTGTAGTTCCCTACATTCACTTACATTCAGGTTCAGGATTTATAGGTGCCCCAAAAAATTTCCAAGGTGCCCCACTGATAAATGGGTTCTACTGGAATTGGTCTGACAATTGTTGGATTATCATTGAATTCAAAACAAGCACCACAAATTGGGAATGCATTTCCCTATTTCAATTGGCAGATACACCTACCCGAATATTCATAAGGCCAAAAATATGAATGTAGAATTAGTTGAAGAGACCTTGCAAATGTTTCATCCATGAACTAATTTTTATTATTGGGGTAAATTTGGTGAAACAGGTCGGTCTAGTGCCCACGTGCCCCAATTGGAAGATATCTCCTTTCATTGTCTAGATGAATATATCGTGTGATAAAGAGATTATGAGAGGTTGACCTTGGATGAGGTTCGAAAGTTTGGCATGGCTGATATCCCAAATGAGGCCAGGATAATGATGAGGTTTTAGATGTGGCATACAAAAATGATAATATTTCCAATCGACCATTGCCATGGATTGATTGGTATGTAGAGGAATGCTACAACACAAAGGAGAGAGAAGGGCCTATTCTCAGAGATAACTTATAGTTGGTTTGTTACCTTGGAATTTCACCAAAGGTAGAAATACAACCTATAAATACCGAGGCCCCACCAAATATGAGCTAATCAACACCCACAAAGGGAAAATGGTCAACTCAAAAGGGTCCTAAATCCAAGGAATATTTCATTTGTTGTTGGAGACTATTCTTTTTCTAAGGTGCCTATTCCTAAGGTTATGCCTCCTTCAACACTTGTGACAAAAGTATTTGAATTCAATGACTCCCCTAGTGTCTCCCAAGATCCATCTCATCATATTTCCTCCGCCATTGTCACTTCCAATATCAGTTCCTTCCACTTCCACAATCATTTCTTCCTTCCCATCCCCTTATATGGCCCAAGTGTTCTCATCACTTCTAGTTCTATCAGCTGGGGAAAATATTGGGTCACCCATTTCCTCTTCACTTCCCTTAACACTTCCATTTTATTCAATCATGTCCCCTAGCATTGTTCTATCAACTCTTATGGATATCCTTACATCCATGCCATCCATCATGACCACTTCTACTCAAATACAAGCTGGTGGTTCTAGTGATCTTATTTTAAAAAATGTTTTAGGTATTGGATCCACTGCTCTAGCTTCATCAACTTTAGCCATACTAGAATGGATTTTTAGGAAAACTCCAAAGAAAAATAAGAAGGTTCCTTTGTGAGATGGTATAGATCTCATTATATTAGAGAATATTCCCAAGAGATAGGCAAGAGACCAAGAACTATGTAAGCTCTAACAGTTAACCCATTTGGAGAATGCGTGATAGAATTTACCACCTGTTGAGGGGAAATCTAAAGAAACAATCACAGCTGCAGACTATCGGATCTCAAAATTCTCATTAGGTAAGGCCACTCATCAAGGAGCCAAGCAATACTTTTACACTTGCCCTTAGGTCTCTTTTGGAAAAATATGACAAAGATAAGGCCACCAAAGATGAACTCAAAGCCAAGGTCGAGCAGCTCACTACACTATTGTGCAAAGTAACCCAACCCACTCCATCTATTGAAGTCTCAACTACTATGGCTATGATGATTTCATCTACAATCAATGATATTTCTTATCATGAGCTCAAGAAGCTAGGCCAGAAAGAAAGATTCAATGAGTGGATGGATGGAGATAATTATATAGGAAGCTAATCCCTTAATCAAGGAGGTTATCAAAATATATAATGATCTATAGGTTGGGAAGGCTACTATTTACAAAATGGATGAGGCCTTTTTCAAGATAATAATAATCTGAATTTAAATTTGGCAACATGGAGTGAGATTAGAAAAGAAGACCCCGACTTGGTTCTTCATGAAGAGGTGATCGACGATGCCTCAAAATTATTTGAATATCAAAAGGCCATGGAATTCGGTGCCAAGTATTGCAGATTTAATTAAGAAATTTGAGGAGAAATGAGTGGAAATCACGGATGTTCTTAATGTCATCTTAGAATAATTTGATATTCCTAATTGAAAATTTTTCAAAAAATATCGATGATCTTCCTGAAGATCAAATTAAGGAAAATTTCAAGGATTTGGTGAAGTGTGATGATGAGGTCACCAAAAATTTCAATAGTGACTCCATTGACTGATTGGTCTTGTGCCAAAATTTCATAGGGAGGCTGAAGAAGGTTACGAATAAACTTCGAAGAGTGCCAGCCAAGATCACAAAGGAGATCAAGACAGAAGATGTAGTAAATCACTATGCATGTGGGCCTGGAGATGAAGAAATTCAAGAATTATTAAGCACTTCATTAAGTATAAGCATCGAATGGCTGTGTGGGAAGGAGAACAATAGAAACTTGCAGGAGGGGAAGGTGTAGCTGAACCAAGCCAAAGCTGAGCAG
The DNA here is from genome assembly GCA_018340775.1 of Taxus wallichiana var. yunnanensis. Classification (NCBI taxonomy): domain Eukaryota; kingdom Viridiplantae; phylum Streptophyta; class Pinopsida; order Cupressales; family Taxaceae; genus Taxus; species Taxus wallichiana. The sequence goes on from CM031239.1 coordinate 1,513,223, forward strand.
CCATGAAAGGAAAAATCCAAGCTCTAGATCGGTCAAAGTTGTAGGGTTGACTGAGTCAAACCCCTGTAACAAATTTTCTATTTTCATGGGAGCATGTTCCCTTAATTTAATGACATGTCTATTTTTAGTCAAATGTTAGTTAAGGGCCCAACTATGATGGCTCAGCCAAGGAACTTATAAATAGTTGAATGCTTCAAGTTAGTAGATATAGATTTTTTTGGTAGGAGTCACTCTTCAAGCTTGGAAGAGTGCTTCAGAGATTTCTAAGAACCTTTTAATTATATTCAGAGTTACACCTTGCTATTGGAAATCTGATTTATTATGTTGAATGGTTAATCAATGTTTACTTTGTGAATTTACAATTCCTTAGTGTGAATGATTATCTTACCTTTATTTCAGGTTATCTATTTCATGTTGTGAAGGAATAATGTGACTATCTTTTATGTCAGTTGTGAAAACCTTATTTTCCTTCTTGTATTAAGTTATGTCATCATTATCCCTAGTTGTAGAAATAGATGTTTGACATATGCATGTGTGGTTTCCTCATGATAAATTAATTGTGTGTTGAATCCAATTTGATCTATCCTTATGTATGCTCAAGTTTAACGAAGGAACGTACACTCTTGGTTTGTGGTATTTTGTACCCTTTCGAGTGGTGATAGGTGAAGGTGGTCAGTGATGTAAGCATCCCTCCCACATTAACCCTTCCAGATATTAAACATCCCTTAATTTGGTGCATCACCACCCTTAGTATAGTTTCAGTTCTCAGAAAGTCTCTTTCCTTAAAACTCATGAAGATGTTAGCTTAGGATTAGATGGTCATTTTATTACACTAAGAATAGTAAAGCATTTAGTTTAGGAGGTGATCCCATGTGTCCCAATCACACTGAATATTGTGATTCATTTTCAGGCCATTCGGGGTGCAACAATTTGGTGACAATAATAAGTTCCTTTTCTTTTTTGTTTTTGCATTGCTAATAATTAATCAACTCACTAACCCAAACCCAAATCCAAAAGTACAAATAAATAATTTTTATTTAGGGATTTGGGGGTTCTCATACACAAGGATATGTTCAAGGTAACTTTATTCCTGAATCCTGAACCCGAAAATACACTTTATAGTGCATTTAACGATTGTCGAGGTTCGGGACATGGAGACATCAATATAGAAGAATTTTGAATGTCGTCAAAACCCCAAAACCCAAAACATAAATAAATATTTTTATTTCTGAGATTTTAGCGTTTGGATGCATAAAAACATAATATGTGATGTGTAGTAAACCCACAAACCTTTGGTCAACACATTAAATGTTAGGAGTTGACCCACACATGTGCCACCAACATGTACTTAATGCAATTTTCATATAAGTTCATGTTTTTCATTTTCATTTTCACTTTGTGTTTATTTGGATGTTCACTTTTACTTACACATAGTGCCTTGAATCTTGAGCTAGTGCTTTTGTCATTTCAAGGATCTTTTAGACAAATCCCTCTCGACCGATTACACTAATTGGAGAATTATTCATCCTCATTAGTTTTATATTGCTTTTCAAAATAATTTAATGCATTATTTTGGACTTGAAGATCTTTTTCTTTCATACCTTTTTTTTCCTTGTTACTTTGTGCTTATTTTTATTCTTTCCTCCTTGTTAATTTTAATTTCGTGAGAAATGATGACAACTAAATAAATCTAGGTTTTGGTAATAAATCAGGTTATGTGAGTGGTTAAGGAAGTTGAAAACCTTGATCATGATTTGTAGAGTTTTAAGGGTGTTTGATATTTAGAAATCCCTGATAAGGCATGCCTTGATATTTTCATATTTATCAATAAGTTCCAAACTCCACCCAATGCTTATTAGGATTTACATGTTCATCAATAAGGTGAAAAAATCGACAACTTCTACATCATGTTCTCAAGATTATATGTCAAGTAATAATCCTTACTTCGAGTGTTTTTGGGATTTGTAATGTGAGGATCAAGTGTGAATCCCTTCCTTGGTGTATTTCGAGATTCTTGAATTTTTGAATATGTAGAAAAATGTCGAGTAGGATATGTCAAGATTCCTAAGGTGCTAAGTAGGACCAAAAGCTCAAAAAATTCTTTTAAAAATTTCATGGTTACAGAGTAATGTGCTAATACTTTTGATTTTCTCTTTGAGGAATCCATAGGAGTTTTTGGATAAAATGTTAGTGCAATGTCACATGTAAATAACATAATCAATAAAGTGAACAGAGAGAAATGAAATACAATTACCAAATGGTGGTGCTAACCATAATCTGTGACATTAATATGAGGTTAAAGGAGTTCATTCTTTTTCATGGATATATCAGAATTAAAAATACAAAGTAAAGAATATCACAACATATCATAGTAGAATAAAAATATCAAAAGATATTTTTACATTCATTCATTAAATTAAGTTATAATTCATGGTTCACTTTCCCTTTACACACACTCTTTTTAATTCTCCTCATATATTTTCTTACATACATCTATCTTAGACACACCTTTAGCTCTCTCTCTCTCTCTCTCTCTCTATATATATATATATATATATATATATATATATGAAATTTGATTTAATGTAAATAAAATTACTTCTAATTGCATAGTGACTACTATAGTGTATAGTATAAAAATGCTAATGTACATTGAAGATGTAAGAAAACAAGCATGTAAAAATGTGAAATCCTAAGCAAGAGAGGGATATAAATAGACTTAACTAATTCTCAAGAAATATGGAAGTGATGTGGGTAGGTGAATAGCTTAAACAGAGTGAGAATATTGTCGTTAATGCTCGATGGAGCTTCGAAACTTTGGAATATGGTGGGAAGGAGCTTCAGGAGAGGACATGAGAACACGGGCATTAGTTTCTATGTGAATGATTTGGATATGATCTCTTCTCTATAGGAGGAGCATCATTGCTAGTCCCTATTTGTCACTTTGATTTCATTCCTTAATCATAGAGTGTACTTGTAACCTGTAAAAAATGTTGTCTACCTATACATGTCTAAAAACCACATCAAATCTAATAAATAATATGTAGAATGTGGTTTAAGAATTACCTCGACGAGCACCCGAAGAGTGAACTTAGTACTAAACGTTGCACTATATTTCAGACTTGTGCATGATCATCACTCAATTATGTATATATGTGTTAACTCATCATATTTTGGCTTGAATGTTTCATTTTAGGCTATATGATCCATATGTTGTCATCTAGTTGGTTTATTTTTGGGTTAAGCCGATGCAAAATTTGAATCTGGTTTTTCCCTCCAAAAAAGTTTAAATTTGTACAAGCCATTTTCCATTTTTTTGAGTTATAGTTGTCCTTATAGAGTTCATAAGCTTTTTGGGAAGCCTAAAAGTTTAGGAAATTTTATCATGGAGTAATAACCTAAACCATTAGGTCCTATACCTATTAGGGACAATTTGGTGATGAAACAAAAGCATATTTGTATTTTAAAGGCCTAGAAAAGTGTAAAATTTGCTGGAAAATAAAAGGGGAGGGATATAAATATGAAAATTTAACTGATTACCTCCTATTATACCTGGTTATGAATCCAAATGTGTAATTGATGACCCTTTGGAAGATTGTTAATAAAGACCAAGTGAGGTTGATCAAGAATTTAAATGCATATTTAGTGTGTAAGTCTTGTTTGTTAGATGTTTTCTAAGATGAAAAGAGTATTTTTTTAAAAATAATCATCTCGCATGTAAATGTTCCATTAATCTCTGTTGGTGTATCTTTCTTGACACTTCTAGGTAGGGTAAGTGAGGCAAAGGATGAATTATACATGTGAATGAAGACAAACCTCCTCAATGTCAAAATTGAAGGATGTCACATGAGAATATGAATAATATTTAGTTATTAGTTCAGAAAACCATGTAAGTTTCAAGATTTCTTTCAAAATCCTTGTTGTACTCATGAAACCCTTGCATGCATAGTATCACAATGAAAGAAGGAAGTAATTTAAGAGACTAGAAGGATAATCCTAAACTATAATTAAGATTATCTTCATCATGTTGTTGAAATAGACATTATTGTAAAATCTTCGGGTTTGAATTTATTATTGAGGGAAGTTATAGCAAAAAAATTCTTCTTGGGCTAGAATGTGTGCTACAATAGAGGCATGGCTAGGACTTACAAATTGATTGCTCAAATTAAGGATCAACATTGTATAAGTAATCTCAAGAGAGTCCACTAGGATATTAAAAACTAATTTTAGTATTTCATTGGGTAATTTATGAGATACGTTTTGCAGTCTATATTAGGGTAAAATTGCATAGTTTCAAACCTAATGAAGAAAAGCAATTTGGAAAGGAAGTCGGGGCTATTTGTAGAGTTCAGGTTTTTAAATATAAAAAAATTGAAGAAGAAAATGGATTTTTAGAAATAATTTATTTTTTCCTTAAGTCGAAAAATAAAGTGAGTTAAGTGTGACAAAGTGCCCAAGGATAGGGTTAGTTAGAGTTGCTAAGAAAGAAAAGAAAAGAATTAACTGAGGGAGAAAATGAATGAGTTGAGAATTAAAAGTTAGACCACACCATGTGAGGGGTAAAGGGTCCTAGTGGGTCATTTCACGATGTTCTGGGTAGCCTTGGTTTAGTACAACCACGAATATACCAATGGAATTGGTTTTAAGAGCTCTTGAATGAAAATTTTGAGAATAAAGAATAAGTTTAGGGTTTGATCTTCTTGTATCAATTTGATTAATGGTTCTAATAATATTTTCTTGAATAATAATCATGGTACATGCTAGGTAAGTGGTCAATGAAATATAAGAACCTAAACATTAATTTTTGAGACCTAGGAGCTAGTAATGAAAATGAAGGATAATTTGGAATACAAGAAGATTTGATTGTTTCTTGACTAAGGGGAATGATAATAGTATAGATGATAGGGTTTGAAGAATATGAAATATATTTTGGAGTCTATTCAAGATAATTTGATCCAATATGGAAGAATTTATATACTTTTGCCTCTCAAGGTACCTTAATTTACAAAGCTTGAGAGTAAGTGGTTGAATTGATTTTCCTAACATACCTAGATGAATGCAAATGTGTGGAATGAATACCCCATTTTGGTATCAGAGCCTTATATTTATTATAATTAGGCTTGAGATTGATTATTGTTTTAACTAACATTGTTTTCTGAGTGTGTGAAGTGAAGAGTGAAAATGAAGATGAGAGTAGATAGGAGTATGAAACCAGTTCTTGACCATGGTTACAGATTGCCACATTGGATGGAAGAGTCAAGACTAGAGAGAGAAGAGGTTATTATAAAGCAAGTGAAAGAAGGATAAGGGAACAAGAAAAGACAAAAATAATAGCAAGGATGATGGAAACAAGGAAAACATTTAGAGAAAGAGATTTGAAGGTTATTAGGCCTCATGCATTAGACTTGACAATTGATGAAGAGGAACAAGAACTGATAGAAGATTTGAGTTAGGGTTTGATATAATTGATGAGGTATAAGAAAAGAGAACAAGAAGAACAAGTGAGCAAAGGGAAAGAGGAATATAGAAAGAAAAGAGACAAGTGGTTTCAGTAGGAAATTGAATATTTGAAGCAAGAGGTGGCACAACCAATGCTGCTCGTAGAAAGAGAGACAGAAGAAAATTGACAATAAAGATGGATAATGATAAAGAAAAGAGAAAACTAGCTAGTTAACTTGTTTGTGGAAAGGAGTCAAAGAAATTAGTTAAAGACAAGAATAAGAGAAGAAGAAAGAATAATGAGACATATGGAAAAGAGAATTAGGAATTAAGAAAAGGTAGTGATTAAATAGATGGTGTTAAAATAGGATAAGAGTGAAGAAGAAGAAGTGATAGAATATTTTTTACCTCTCTTGAGGGAGGCGAACAAGGTGATGCAAGTAGAGTTCAAGAGAGAATAAAATGAAGTTATGGAAAGAAATGAAAAAATTTAAGGGGCAGCAAAGCCTCAAGTTTTTAAATATAACAATGTGTGTAGGTGTGTGTTTACAGGTACAAAGAATGAGCTTGAGGTAGAAGAAGAAAGAAAGAAGATAGTAAGCCATGGTAAAGAGAAAATAAGTGAATCAAAGAGTGAATTTGCATATGAGAGTTAGGAAAAATTTCAAGTAAAATGGCATCCTTGGAGAATGATTTATACAAAGAGTAATCATGTCGAAAAGAGATGGAAATCAACTCAAGGAAAGAGAAATAAATATTACAAGTAAGAAAAAAAGAAAATTTGATGATTGAGGAAGAGGAAAAAGTATTATGAAGTAGAATAATTCCTCCTAACCATGAAGAAAAAGTATAAAACAAGATGAGAGAAATATAGATAAAGAAGGATGAAGGTAAAGATAATATAGAGCAAGGATGAAAACATAAAGAAATTGGAAAAAGAAGAAGAAAAGGAAATAATGGAGATTAAACTTTCTTAGCCATGGACTATGATGTAAGAGCATCACTCCACCATGTAAATATGTGTTAAGTCATCATATTTTTGCTTGAAGATGTCATTGTAGGTTCTAGGAGTCATATGTGGAAATCTAGTCCATTGATTTTTGGGTTAAGCCTTTGTAAATTTTGAATGTGTCTTTTCCATCGAAAAATGCTTAAATTTGTATAAGACATTTTTGGTTTTTTTAAGTTGTAAGGGTCCTTAGAGAATTCATAAGGTTGTTGAAATCCTATTAAGATTAAGAAATTTGATCATGGAATAATAGCCTAGACCTTTAGGTCTTAGACCTAGTAGGGACTATTAGGTGATGAAATAAAAGCATATTTTTATTTTAAATACCTTGAAAAGTGTAAAATTCAGTGGAAACTGAAAGGAGAGGGATATAAATATTCAAATGTGACTTAATACATCCTATTCTACCTGAGTATGAGTCCAAAATTATAAGGGTATAAATAAATATTTAAGTGAATACCGATTTTATATGTTGGCTTATAATATCAAATGACTAGGTGATGCATTTTTATTATTGAAATCCTCTTATCTAATGCTCTCTAACCTGTGGATGAATCATGGTTTACATGAATCCTAGGTTACGTATTTGTATGTAATGAAGAGTTGAATTATATGGTTGAGACATGAGTCCACTTGAGGAAAGACAAGTTGGTATCTTACATGATTTTTTTCTAACTCGATGGTGATAATTCTTACATGAAGGTTGTGTTTGCTAGTAATTTATTCTTGGACTTAGAGATGCATGTGATATGATCTAAAACTAATTAATGAGTATTTGAATTGTTGAGAGTCAATTTGGTGTTCTTTATGTGTGATTTTCCTTGTAATTGTGAAAACTAGTTATTATGTATGCTTATTGGATCTCTTGTATACATTTGAATAGAGGATCTGAATAGTAGAATCTTTTTTTCTTCTAAGTTTTTACATGGTTGAAGTATTCCTTGTTATTTTCTGTAGAAATTTGAATTGATGACCCTTTGGAATATTGTTAACATAGTGAAAGTAAGGTTGATCAAGAATTTAAATTCATATTTAGTGTGTAATTCTTTTTTAGAGGTTTCCGATATGATAAGGGGATTTGAATGAATAATAATTGTCTCTTGAATGTGTAATAATCATATCTTACATGTAAATGGTCAATTAATATTTGTTGGTGCAATCTTTCTTGACACTTCAAAGAAAGGTAAGTGAGTCACAAGCTGTATTATACAATGAAATGCATACAAACCTCCTCACTATCAAAACTATAGGATGTCACATGAGAATATGAATAATCTTTAGTTATTAGGATTATCAAAGTTTGTAAGTGTCATAATTTATTTAGAACTCATTTTAGTAGTCTTGGAAACCCTTTCATGCACAAGATAACAATGAAAGAAGGAAGTAAGTTTAGAGACAAGAAGGAGAATATTGAACTACTATTAAGATTATCTTCCTCATGTTGTTGAAATAGACATTCTTGTAAAATCTATGGCTTTGAATTGATTATTGAGGAAGTTAGAGCAAAAATATTCTTCTCGGGCTAGACCATGCACGATATAATAGAGGCATGGCTAGGGCATACAAATTGATAACACAAATTAAGGAATTAAAGATCAACAATTTGTATTAGTAATCTTGAGAGATTCCAATAGGATATTAAAATTGATTTTTTTTCTTTCTTTGGGTAATTTTTGAGATACATTTGATAATCTATATGAGTGTAAACTTGTACATTTTCATACCCAATGAAGAAAACAAATTTGCAAAGGAAGTAAGGGCTAATTGTAGAGTCTGGGTTTGAATCTTGAAACACTGTTTGATGAAGAAAATAAGTGATTGTAATTTTTCTATTTTTTTCTTGAGTAAAAAAAAAAGTGAGTTAAGTGTGAAAATATGCAAGGACAGGGCTATTTTGAGTTGCTACAATAAAAATAAAAATTGGATTGAGGGAGAAAATGAATGAGTTGAGCATTGAAATTTTGATCACACCATTACAGGGGTAAAGGTTCCTAGTAAGTTATTTCATCATGTTCTAGGTAGCCTTGGTTTATTCCAACCATGAATATACTAGTAGAATTGGTTTTTAAATATCTTGAATGAAAATTGTGAGAATAAATAAGTTTCAGGTTTTATCTTCTTGTATTAATTTAAATAATTGATCTAACAATATTTTCTTGAATAAAAATCATGGTACATCCTATGCAAGTGGTCAATGAACCTAAGAAGATAAAGGTTACTTGTTGAGACCTAGGAGCTTGTAATGAAAATGAAGGAAAATTTGGAATACAAGCAGAGTTGATTGTTCCTTGACCAAGTGACCATGATAATAGTACAGATGATTTGGCATGAAGAATATGAAACAAAGTGTGGAGTGAATTCAAGTTAATTTGACCCGATATGCAAGAATTTTGCTAATTTCACCTCTTAAGGTTCCTTAATTTAAGAAGCTTGAGAGTAAGTGGTTGAATTTATTTTCATAACATACTTGGATGAAAAAAAAGTGTAGAATGAATACATCAAGACTCCAAGTAGTTATATGTGAAATTCTATGTAATGATTCCCTAGGATTCCCTTTTATAAGTTTTACAAAGTGATAATGAGATAGATCTAGAATGTAGCTAATGTATATAATGTGTGGTAAGAAATAGAATAGACATAACTTCCTATTTTTTGTATGTAGAAGTTATGCAACGCTTTTCCTTGTATGAGTGATAAATGGATGCCTTTGATACTCTTGTGCTTTTCATACTCTCGTCCCTTTTAATGTAATATTAGGTGGTAATATCTAATTCTTAGTGATTAGTCCTTTATTTTGAAAATATAATCGTGTATTTATTCAATTCCATAATTAACAAATGAAAGGTTAACCCAAAGTAGTAAAAATTAATTAAGAATTGAAAGGGTTAAAAATGATAAGAAAGAGATAAAGAGGGACAGGAGTTCCTAGCCCTATAGTCCTAACTAGGTGCTAGTGTCCGACAACATAAAAAAGATAAAAAAAATTAAATATAGAAAAGAGTGCATGATGTATAAGGTTAATAAAAGTGCATAAGAAAAATAAAAAGGATAAAAGGAGTTTTCAACTTCAAGATTTATTACTTAGGAATCATGTAAATGCTAGCATGATTTTAGGAGCTAGAAATGTACACAAGTGCATAGATTTTTTGTTCACATTTCTTGCACTTTATGTTGTTAAGTGAATACTTGATACCATAAAGTAGATAGAATATGTGTACCTTATGATCTTCAAGGGATCATGGAAAATAGTGTTCTGAGTAGACAAGTGATGCGTGAAATGACCAAAATTTGAAACATGGAGACTAAGAAAATAAAATTGACCCTAGGGGTGAAGCATATGCATAGATTGTACTTGTTGTGCTTGTATTTTCTTCTGGAGGTTTCTTCTTGTTGCATATTAAGGAACTACCTATAAAAGAAGAGAGAGAAAGTATTCAAAGTTCTATTTATGAGAAATAAAAGTAATACATGTATAAGTAAGTAAAAGTGTGAAAGTACATAAAAGGAAAGTCGGTACTCAAAGTATAAAAGTGTAAGAGATAGAGAACTTTTCATGATTTGCTAAATTATTTACCGATGGTGAGTTTTTTTTGTGATAGCATGCCAAGAACATGTTTTTGGGAAATATGATGCCAAGAGCAAGTTATTTGGGTGATCTCATGCCAAGAGAGAGTTCTTTGGGTTATCTCATGCCGAGGGAAGAGTGTTTTGGAGATAGTTCTAGATTTTCTCTCCTTCCATGATTGCTTCCCGAATGAGTGCCACTGTAGATGTTATGTACCGATTAGTTTTGTTTGTTTGGTGTTGTTTTGTATTCTAACTTATTAAAGGAGATATAATGTATTCTAGAATTGGAGGAAAGTTCTTACTACTAGAGAACTATGTTGAAGACTCTCATATATTGAGGAACTTCCTATTTCTTTCCCCAAGACATTAGCACCCAAGGGAGAACATAAGTTTTAGGAACTACTATCTTGGTCTTGGTGCTATTTCTCCTCTTGGTGTGAAGTCCAATTTTGATTCGGATTGTTTCATGACTATATACCTATGATGTTTCTATACCGTATCGAGCTTAACCGTATATTTGAGCTATTGTGGGGGTGAATTTGTAACCCAATGTATGCCCCCTTTTCTTGGGTGCATGTGACATAAGAAGGAGAATGCAACTCTAATAAGAGGGCTGAAGTCTAATATGCATACCTGAGTGTGGATACTTGTAGAGGGTAGGGGATGTGCATTGTAGAAAGAAAGGCACATGAATAAACAAGTAGGCTAGTAAAAGTGGTATTCGTAAAATAAGCTAGCATACAAAATAAGACAATGACAAGAAAGTGTGAAAATAAGATGGATCATAAAAATTGGGTTTCAAACATTGGACATTGCTCAAATGTCATAAGATAATTAGTGTTGAATCACCCAAAGGCTTACAATGATCACAAAGGCCATAGGGAAAATCCCACAAATAATAGACTATGATAGAAAATAATTGAAAGAAAAATATATCAGATAATTGTGGTTTCATTTAGTCATGCAAGGAAAATTCTATACCTGAATCACCCATTAGTATGCTAGAAAGATAAGTAGTGTGTTAAAGCATGTATATATCAACGAAAAGTAAAGTGACTAAAATATGAAAAGAAATAAATAATTTGAAAATAGAACTTATGATGTAGGAAACTATGATAGTATAAAAATTATATGCCCTCGGGAACCTTGGTGGGACTCGAAAGGGATTCAAGTGTTGAGAATCACACATTTTGTAAGGAGATATAAGAGATCTATGTTCACTTCCAAAGACAATCTGATCAAACATGTGTATATATTATAATGATAGTAACATACACAATATTCATCTAACATAATATTTAAAGAGAAACATATAAGTAGTAAAAGCAAACAAGATCAAATGCAACCAATATATGTAAATGTGATAATGGTGTGATGGTGTGGCATGAAAGATGTTAAGCTATGAGGAGCCACATTACCCATAGAAGATGTGCATGAAAAGAGGTTCATTTATAAATTACCCATCATTAGTCAAGAATGAAAAATAGAACAAGAGTGTGTCATTGTGAAATGGGTGTGTCACGTAAGTAGTATATACAATAAAAGATATGTCATGAAGCACATAGTATGGATTGTTTAATTTGAGGTTCATTGATGCCGTGTGTCATCAATAATCATGTGTGAATTGTAGCATGAGAGTGTGTAATAGGGTAATGATGGTACAATTTATGTACCAAAGGTGTATGAGTGCTGAAAAATATTAGACATGAAGTGTGGAGCGTGAAGCGTAGTATTAGTTAGATAAATAATAATTATTAGCTAAGGATACGTTGGTTATTTCTTGATGCCCTATTCTTATCCCGTTATCACATTATTCTCTCGCCACTTTTGTGGATCTTCCCAAAGATTGTTAGGAAGTCGGTTCATTTCTTGTCCTATATAAACTGGACGTGTGCATTGTTTCTCTTCGTAATAATATGAGATAAATCTATCTATCTCTTCTTATTTCTCTCTGTAGCTCTTAGTTTGGTATCGAGCGAAAGTTAGCAAGGATCCGCGCAAGCTTCGAGGTTCAAATTCCTCCTGGGTTGCCGCGTAAGGATATACTCTTGCTGGAGTGCGTGAGGAGAAGTTTTTTTTACGTGAGGAATCCCAGCACTGCATCGGAGGTGGTGAAACGTGGAAAGTGGAGTGTTTTAAAAAAAAAAACACATAGAAACTTTGCCCACGTGTTTGTTGAGATCATTACTGCTAAATAAAACGTAGGAGAGGGATGGGAGCCGGATCCGCGCGCCGTGCGTGATCTCTCTGTTCTTCTCGGATTCAGCGGCATATCTGAGCAAATCATTAAGCATTTCAGAGCCTGTGGCCCCGTTTTTTATGCCGCTTAAGATGTCCTCGGCTTGCTAAGGCCCGATTTGCGGCTGGCTAACATTTTTTTGAAATTACTGCGCCACTCTTTAGTCTTAGGTTGTGATGGGAAAGTGAATTCATGTGTTATCTGCAGTGGATCAATATTGGTCAAGGGCGTATTCACATCAAGGCAGCTGTAGAAGACGTTTGGCTTTGGATCGATTTCATACTTGTAGAATACCCAAGTTCTATCCCTCGGTGTCTGATTTGTTCAAAGGAGGTCGAAGCTGAAGGAAGGCAGCACGTGCGCGTTTTCGAGGTAATCTTGAGTCTACAATAGTCTCTTCTACACTACATCGAATGTCGAGTGTAGACAACTCGATGAAAGCGCCAACAACACGGCACGCTTAAATTGAAAGCCACAACATCAACTCGCACACCCAGAGAACACCGTGGAGAAGCCCCGAGAGCTCCGGTTCTACTTTGAATTCTTGAACGAACGAGCTTAAAATTGCGGAATCTTGCATTCGACAAACTTGTTCGAGAAGGACTCCTTGAGTACTTTCTTTTCACGTCATGTTGCAAGCAAAGTGAGTACGGGAAGAATTAGAAGCCGGATACGACGCAGATGTGGACGACGAAGAAGAACACCCCGCAAAGCGCCACCGTCTCACAAAGACGCGAATATCGCGAGCATCTACGAGCTAGTCATTTTCGATAAATGAGTCCAAATTGTAATAAGTTTTTCAAATAAATAAATATTTTTTATTACAATGTCTGATCTCTCCGGTTACTTCGCCTCGATGCTCATTGCTCAAAGGGCCTAATTTTTGCGGCCCGGAAGACAAAAATGAAGACAATCCTTTTTTTGAAGGATTATGGGAATTGTCACAAGGTCTCGTGTCTCTCTCCACACCCTTCGATGAACTAGTAAAATATGACATGGCTAGTGCTAAAGCCTTGATGCCGATAATGCTCAAGACGTTGATGACGCAACCACATGTTCGAATGCGGAGAAACCCAAGGAGGCCTGGGACAAGTTGGCAACCATTTATGAAGCCAAAAATCAGACAAAGATTCTTCATCTTCAGTCGAAGCTGCACACCCTCTCTATGGGGTCTGACGAGAAAGTGGAGGAATTCTGCGTCGTGGCCGAGTTGAGATCGGAGTTATCGGGCGCCGGTGAAACTGGTAGACGATAAACTACTCGTCCCAATCACCTTGAGAGCACTCCCTTCTCAATTTCGAGTGTTTGTTACAACACTGAATGTGTCTAAACAAACAGTGACATTCGAAGAGCTTGTGAATTTGCTGCAGCAGGAAGAAGCTATCACTTCATCGAATGGGGAGACTCAGGACAAAGCCTTGTTCTCAAAGCCTAATCGTGGCCAGAAGAATCGGAAAGGTCCCCCAGAGAAGCCAAATCCAGCGCAATCCAAACAGAAAGATCAAAAGTCAAAGAGATGGTGTCACATTTGCAGTAACCAATACTCACGACATCGATCATCTGGCTGGCACAACAACACCAAACAAGGGTCTTCAAGCCATACAAGCACATCCGGGCGCGAAGATTTTCAAAAGTCTAAACGACGTCCCCGCTGGAGAAAGCAAAAAGGACATCTTGCAGCCCAACAAGAGGATGATGAATCTGATGACGAGACATCAGAAGGAGCTCATTGTAGTAAGAATCTTGTACTCATCTCTCAAACTTCTCAGCCCACGAAGAAAGTCGGTTGATAGACTCAGTGCAAGTAAGCATATGTCGGGTGACAAGAAGCTGTTTGATTCACTACGCGAAGAGCCAACTGGAGATCGAGTTCGGATAGCGGATGACAAAGAGTACATTGCAGAAGGAATAGGGAATGTGACCATTCCTCTGGGGCCACGAAAATGTACACTTACAAAGGTACTATATGTTCCTGGCATTTGACTAGCAATCTTTGTCAAATATACTCAGCTCTTGAATCATCACCTTAAAGTTGAATTTCTTGTTCAAAATGGCATTAAATCATGCTTAATCTCCCGACAAGGTACGATTCTTGCTAAAGCCTTTGTAAAAGATAAGTTATTTGCTTTAGATACTGTTTCATCTTCTGCAGTAGCTTTATCTGCTTCAAACATAGAATCAACTGCCTTATGGCATTATAGATATGGACACTTGTTTGGTCGGTTCACTATACTGATGATGAGTTAAAAAGCAATGGTCCGTGGACTACCCAAATTGTCCAGCTTCCTTGCCTATTTTCCTTGGTTGTTCAGAAAACAACATAGAGATCCGTTTCAAGCGAGCACCTTCCATGCCAAGAAGTGTCTCTGAGATAGTTCATACCGATCCGAACGGCCCATTGCCTCGCTTCGCTTTAGGATACAAATACTTCCAGTTGTTCGTGGATGACCACTCTCGCAAGATGTGGGTATATTTCCTAAAGCAGAAAAGTGAGGCTCTTCAACACTTTTAGAACTTCTATCATCGTGTTGTCAAAGAATCTGGACAACCACTTCTTCTACTCCACTCAGATCGAGGGGGGGAATTCACATCAAAGAAGTTCTTGGCCTTCCTAAACCATCACGGCATTAAAAGTTGAAAGACCCTGACACCTCCCTACACACCCCAAAGAAATGGCATTGTTGAGTCAATCGCAATCGCACGCTGATGGAGATGGCTCGCCTGCATGCTATCAACTGCAAAGCTAGGAGAACGCTATTGGGCTGAAGCAGTACAAACGGCTGTATATCTTCTCAACAGGGCACCAACAAAGATCCTACTGAACAAGACGCCAGAAGAGGTATGGAGTGGTAAAAAGCCATCAATTTCTCATTTGCGAGTATTTGGTCAGACAAAGATACATGCATGTTCCAAACTAAGAGAAAGAAGGTAGAGCCAAAAACACTCCCGTGTATCCTTCTATAAGCTACAAAGATTACCTCGAAGGCGTATCGTCTCATGGATCCTGAGACAAAGAAAGTATACGAAAGTCGGGATGTGGTTTGTGACGAGTCATCCTTTGACTCAATAGTATCAACAGAAGATCCACTTCCAAACACATCTCACCGATTAGTCTCTGAATCAGATGATGAGCTAGAGGAGACTACTCAGAGAAAAGAAATGCTACCAGGAGAACTATTTGTTGACCTTGGAGAACTGCAGAATGTGACTCCACATCAATCCTCACGGCAACGACACAGTTCTTCTCAAAAGCAGTCAAGTTCTCATCCGAAGTGGGTACAAAGAACTATCAAGGACTCAAATTTGCAACAACTCCCAGATACATCATCCGGAGTCAAAACAAGGAGTCAAACAAGAAATGAGGTAAACTTTGCACTCATGAGTTCACTGATGAATAGCTCCGAGCCAGATAATGTTCGTGAAGCACTCAGCCAAACTCAGTGGAAGGAAGCTATGGAAACAGAATATGACTCACTCATGAAAAATCGGACATGGGAACTTGTTGATCCGCTTGTGAAAGAAACCCATAGGCTGCAAATGGGTCTTCAAGACAAAATATAAGGCAGATGGATCCATCGACAAACATAAAGCACGACTTGTAGCCAAAGGATATGCTCAGAAAGAAGGCATCGACTATGAAGAAACCTTTGCACCCACCGCGAAGATGAAGACCATCGTCAGTAGTTTCGCACTTGAAAGCACGTAAAGGATGGAGACTTCAGCAGATGGACGCCAAGAGTGCTTTCCTAAATGGTGATCTCGAAAGAAGAAGTATACATGACCCAACTCGAAGGATTTGTTGATGAAAATCAGCCTAAAAAGGTATGTCGTCTCATCAAATCTTTACTTTACGGATGAAACAAGCTCCTGTGGCATGGTATATCAAGATCAACGATCACCTTTCGCAAAGCATGGGTTCACTCGTAGTCCCTCGCATTCAAATTTGTATATAAAGAAGGTAGGCAAAGAAATTATCATTCTGGTTGTTTATGTAGATGATCTTGTGATCACTGGTAGTTCAGAAGACCAGGTTGATATTGTAAAGAATGATCTCAAAAGAACCTTCGACATGACAGATTTGGGGCTACTACATTACTGTCTTGGCTTGGAAATTTGGCAAAAGGAGCATCACATCTTTGTCTCCCAGAAAAAGTACGCCAAGACACTCCTGGAAAAGTATAGAATGTCTGATTGTAAACCTATATCCACTCCCATGGAAAAAGGCTTGCAACTTTCAAGATTCCAGGACTCACCTCAAGTAGATGCTACTCTCACAGTGCAAATTGATTGGAGGGCTCATCTATTTGACATACACCAGCACTGATCTCTGCTATGTCACGCCTATCTTTCCGTGTTCATGCAAGAGCCAAAGAAATGTCACTGAATGCAAAGCAAAGCATGTTTTGAGATATGTCCGAGGAACAACTAATTATGGTCTGGAATATAAAAAGAATGATCAATTCTTCCTACAGGGATATGTCGACTCAGACCATGCTGGATCTGTTGATGATAGGAAGTCAACTACAGGATACATATTTCATCTCGGATCTGGACCAATCTCGTGGATAAGCAAAAGCGTAATGTTGTTTCTATCTCATCCACAGAGGCTAGAATATCGCGCCGCACGAGGAGTTGTGTGCGAAGTGATATGGATACGCCGCATTATGGATGACCTAGGAATTCTGAAAAAATAGTCACCTATTCTCTATGCATGACAATCGAGTGTGTTCAAGCTCGTGCGTAATCCACTTTTCATGAACGAACAAAGCATATTGAAATTGATCGCCATTTCATTCGAGAGCACGTCTTGAACCATCAAATTCAGCTCCAAAAGATCGCCCTACATCAAGCACAAGTTGACATTCTCACTAAATCTCTTGGAAAAGTGAAATTTGAATCTTTCAGAGGTCACATTTGCAAGAATAATGTAATAAGGGGGGGAATGTTAGGATACGTTGTTTATTAGCTATAGGATACGTTGGTTATTTCTTAGTGCTGTCTATTCTTATCCTGTTATCACATTATTCTCTGCCACTTTTGTGGATCTTCCCAGCATTGTTAGGAAGTCAGTTCAGTTCTTCTGTCCTATATAAACTGGACGTGTGCATTGTTCTCTTCAGAATAATATGAGATAAATTATCTATCTCTTCTTATTTCTCTCTGTAGCTCTCAATTATTAGACATAAATAATAATTATAGAAGGGGAAGGAAGTTTGATGCCTCAAGGTTTCCAATGATATATATCTATGTGACGATGTAAGAGAGAGATTGAGATTGTGTCGAGTTTCAAATGCATCATAAGATAGTATATTCTTGTCATGACGAGAGGTAGAAGAAAGAGTAGGACCAAGTCTGGATTGTGGGTTGATAGAAGGAAGTTTAAAGAGGTTATATTTAACAAGGAAATTTTTTTGGTCTTTCATTGGTTGGACATTGCTGATTTAGAATTTGTAACGTTGTAGAATACTTGATAAGAGGAGGTGATGGGGTACATATTTTGAGAGGTATTACTTAATTGGTATTGGTAATGTTGTATAAGAATGATAGGAGAAGGTGATGGGGTAAAAATTTAGAGACATGGTATGTCATTAGGTTGGATAGGGGACTCTTGAATGACTAGAGAAAGATATATAGAATTATGATCATTAGACATGAAGGATAGGATTTGGGAGTCACTTGTCAAGTATGACTTAGAAATTTTATATGAGAACATAAATGCTTATTTCACTAAATTTGGACTTATTCCAGTCCCAACAGCTTTAAAATATACTCAATATCTGAATCCTATATCACTATTTTCAACTTCTAAAATCTCAAATCTGGAATTATTCGCAATCAAAATTGCATATATCGGATTCGAAATCACACATATCTGGAGACTCCAATATCACATATATTGGAATCTAGAATCACATATATTGGAATAAAAAATCACCTATATTGGAATTATATGTACTCCAAAGTCCCATATATTAGAATCTAGAAAATAAAATATTGGAATCCATTATATGGACTAGTATTAATTAGGCATTGTTTATAATTTTTATGTATAGAACATGATTTTGTTTTATAAGGGCTATCTAAATCGCCATCCATTATATATTCTATGATCCATTATATACGTAAAATGGTTATATTTTAAATGCGTTAGTGGATGCTAAGCATTATTTATGGTTTGTCTTAGTGAAGATCCAAAAATTAGTGCCCCTCAAATTCAATTTTTGATCAAATATCATCTTGAACATCTTATCTTGTCCTTCAATGGTTGCAATAAAGGCCACAATATGGTATTAAATTTGATGCCCATTTAGATGTTATTTTATCATTTTTATCCATAAAATAGTTACAAATATTTTAAATAACCGTCACATATGACTTGCATATTTTAGATATGACTACCATTTTTATAGATTATTTATATATTATTTATATTAAAAAATATTAAAACATAATTAACTATATATAGTATAATTTAATATTTATTTTATGAACACTGTAAAAAAATACTATTTTACAAATTTTCAAGGGAATTTTTCCAATAATTCACAATAGAAGAAGTTATTCAATCATACTATCATCTTATAATCAATGAAAATATAAATACTATCAACTAATATTTCAACATTCTCAATATTATAGAATAGAGTTACGCATTACATTCGTAATAACATATGAATGCATATATTATTCGTAGTGTTAAGCATTATAATCATAACAACATTCGAAAAAAATAAATAGTTATTTAGCATTTTCTTGTTCCAAGTATTTGATGCCTTCTACCACATTCAATTCTTGAGATACTATTTGTGATAATTTTTGTACAAATTGACCATCAACCATTTATCTTTTGTATAATATTTACGTTTGATTTTCATACCCACCATAAAATTTTCAAGAGGTATTCCCTTTGCACTTAATGTAATACATAGAGAGTATTTTTGAAATGTATGAAAAATTGTTTTTGCTCCAAACATTTTCTATGTTTCTTATTGTTATTGCCTCAACTATATTGCAATATTTCTTTGCCTAACTGAGTCTTGGATTCAATACGGTTGATATTTTTTATTTAAGTCTATTAATATCTCTTTTAACATCAGCAAAAATGAGAGTTGTAGACTAGAATCTCAGTTCATAGTATGGCAATAATAATTTTATAAATTCTAACAGGCCACCTCACACGTTGACAAATTTCATACTGAACCTGAATGACATCTTCTTATTGCATGTTTTATTTATTACATATAGCAGGTCATCCATATCTAAAATAAGTACGTAAAACTTATCGCTATTTACAAGGAAGTAAACAAATTTCATTTTTTTTGGCCACATATCAATTAAAACCAATTGAAATACACAATATTTTAGCTTATGAATAACAATTACCGATTCAGATTGCACCTTGGATTACACTACCTTTACATGTTGCTAGATCTGTTCATGAAAGAGATATTTCAAATAAACAATCATCAACTCATAATGATTTTCTTCCTATTGAAAATTTGATCGTAATGTATTTTAAATAAACATTAATCAATTCATAATCAATATCATGTTGTGGTAACCTTAATTGGATAAACATAGTGGTTTTTCATGGTGACATGGTAAGTACAATAACAATTATTCTTTGTCTTATAATTCAAATTTAGTGGTAGTTAATTTATCTTATATTCATCAAAACACCCTTTCATGGAGAGAACAGTCCTCATCTATTGCTTTAAGGGTTTATGACATCGCTAGGCTATGCCATCATTGGCCTAACTACAAGTATTGGCTTGAAAATCTTTAATGAGGCTAACTAAGTGTTTTTTTACATACATACAAGCTGGATCAAGCCATACGTAGTTCTTTTTATGATGATGTTGAATCCTTGAAATAATGTTAATTCAATGTAACAAGTCAGTTTTAAGTAGTGAATCAGTAAAACATTATAGATAGTTTGCGAGTTGTAAATCAACGAGATAGTGATGAATGTAAGGTTTTTTAGTTAAACCATTTATGTATTGAACATGGATGCATAGATTCTGCTAAACTATATCTAGTTCATTTTAAACTATTATCGTAGCTTGGAAATGGATTTCTTTAAAAATTTCTTCCACCCTAAGCCAAGCATATAAATTAATCTCTGTTAGTTATCGTTTCTTATAAATTTGTGGGCCTTAAAAATAGTTTTGTTAGAAAATACACTTGGATATCATATCATTTCCTATAAATTTGTTGGCCTTATTGGTTGTTTACATAATCATTTAATTTATTATATATTTATGGGGCTTATTTGTGGTTTTGTTTGTAAATTCACACGATTAATATACGAATCTAATGGAATTTTTGTTGTTTTTGTTCCCGTGTCCTCTAGATCTTTCATCCGAATTATAAAAAATATAATTTATTAAAATAATTGAAAACCATGGTAATTGATGATAAAGCTCATTAAAATTATTTATTAAATGATTGTAAGTAAACCACCATGTTGAATTGGTTGTGTAGTGTCACTAGTGAATGGTTGTACATCGAATTTTATAGCTTTGTGGTTGTTTGCATAAACAATAATTCTATAAGTAGAATATTTAGGTTATTAGCCATTAAACAAAATCACTTTTTGAAGTTGTTTTTGGAGACGAACCTTTATTCATATGTAAATTGTAATGTTTCAGAAACATCACTTGACTATGTGTTTGAACAATAAAAATGATAGATAGTTTGGATTCCACCAATGCACGAAGAGAGACACTTCCACCGTAAAGCACTAGTACTAGAGATTTTATGGAAGAACATCGAGTGAACATCTCAGCCTAGAAATCATATGATATTTCATGAGAAAAGGATGGATGTTTCCTTGTAGGCCAATTTTTCTTGCAATTACCAATTTTTGTGGAAATTTCTCCATCCAATCCATAGTGACGTATTCTCTATAATCATCATTATTTTTGTAGTTGTGCACATAATATATTGTGTATAAAAGAAACAAACTTTCAATATCCCGTTGTTTATCATAGAGTTTGTAGCATCAACCTTAATTGATACTCCAATGTATTTATCCTTTTCCATGTATCTTTATATTGTGTCACTTAACATTTTTGAATAACCAGTTCGTATTATAAAAATAATAATACAATCCAATACATTAGTTATGATAATCAGTTAGAAGCTCCATTATTACATCAGAAGAAATATCACTAGCCAAATTGTAAAAATCAGTGATCACACATTCAAGCATTAAAAGTATTAGTCGAAGGAATATATGATAAATTTGATGGAATTTGGAATGGATATGCACATTTACAAGAAAAATTGTTTGTGACTTTCACCCATCCCGGTATATTTCCTTCAAGTTACATCAAATAGTTGTTTAATATTGTAGGATATGGGTAGAAAGCACCTCTTCCACCTCATGATATTTCTTTTGTTTTTCCATTTTCCCCTATATGGGAATCAAATTTTATTTTTCCATTTCTCGTTTCACCCAATAGTAAAAATAACTGGTGGTATTTTGATTCATGCAATTTATATTTTTCGATTACATTGCATTCACTACAGGATGTCAATACAATATTATCTGGATGCTTATTTCTCAAATAATGTAGAAATTTTCTCTCATTTTGTTGTCTTCTTTTATTCTCTAGAAGTAAGAATAAAATGTCTCTGCTATTATAGTATCCTCAAAAGAATTAGTTGATTTAGTATTCCTTTCCAACCCTTGTAATTTCAATTTAGATGGGTGTATCTCCAATTTCATCAAATATGTTCACATCAACATAGTAAACAATTTTGCATGTTTTAGAGGTGAAAGAAAAAAAATTCTATGCAAGGAATGACAAAGAAAAGATTTTTTTCTCATTTCTATACAATTTTTTGAATACTGTAAATATACCATTTTGAATGTCTTATGCATTTGAACATCCAATTTTTTCATAATATATTAGAATCCCCAAATTCCAACCATATTTTAAAAAGGAATATTGTCCGCTATTTATGGAGGCATACATTCCTTGTTTCCTAAACAAAGAAACATCCAAATCCATATCTAGAATAAGAAACTTATTGTTTTCAAAGTTTAAGTATTCCACCTTGACACGAAGTGTCCCCAAATAAATAACTTCTGAAAAATACATTAATACCAACTTCCTCGTGATTGTCATCTATAAAAAAATCAACCACAAGTCAACATGGTATTTTTCGAGTGAATTAAGTTCCACAAACCATTTATCATCTCTTTTTTTCCAACAAATACCACCTGAAATGAATGGAATTTTCTAAATGGAGCGTGAACAATGGAAGACATTTTATCTATATGTAGAGTAAAATACATCAATAATTAGGTCATTTTCAAACTTTAAATTGTTTTCATCCCATTATATGTTAAGGAAATTAAATAGTATCCTAGTAGACACCAAATTCTAGATTTCTTTACTATCTATCATAAAGAGTAGTTAACTTAATGCTTATTTAATGCTAGGCTTCTATAGGACATCTTATGTATCATTAAACTCGTTAAAGTGATTCATATTTTATGGATCAAATCAATAATAAAAAAATTGTTTTAAAATTTTGAAATCTAATTATGATGCATTGGAAGATATGAAACCATTTGCACCATTTGAAAGTATTACATATGAGCTAGATAATCCATAACATTATATAGATGGCATGATAGGAACATTAAAAAATACACACTTTAGTGGAAGATAGACTTCTAGTCAACATCTAAAAGAACACCCTAAAACAATTTTAAATCCATTTATAGATTTCTAATCATAATCCATAGAGGACATTAAGATGTAATATTTGGTATTTCAAAGAGAGTCTGTGGTAGCTTGGGAGTTTCTTTTAACAATACTATGTGATTTATGTGTATATCGATCATATTATAGTAGTGAGGATTAGATTCCTATAACAAGACTAATGCGCATGTTTAAAGGATAGTGGTTGGAAGATCTAATGTTTGGTATTTTGAGGAGAGTATTTAGAAACAAATCACATTAACGGAGTTAGTGATAGATCATCATTTTTGTTGTATAAGACAATGTAAAATATATGTTTATCGGACATACTTTATTCATTTTGGATAAATGTCTATAACTACTCTAAGTATGATAATTTAAGCATAACACTTGGTAGGAAATTCCACAACAAACTATGTAAAAAACATGAATGATTACACTTTTCCTAAGTGTAAGTATGGCCCTCTTCACTGTATTTTTTTTCATGGAAACAATTCTCTCTAAAATTTCATGCTAGGTTAAACCTATTTGAGAAAATATTTGATTATTAAAATTATTTTTGAGTACCACTACAACAAGGGTCTATTCTCTCTTACTCTTACTATGAGGTAGATTTAAAATATTAATTGAAGAAATTTACTCCAATTTTTTTGAATTTATGTTAAATTATTTATAGTTCCAATCTTGTTAGGCTATAAACATTTTTTATCTGTAAACTTTTGGCTCATATCCAAGGTGGAAACAAGTTCGAAAAGAAGTACTACACTATAAATACTTGAATAGGATCAAGCATATGTATTATCCATAAAATATATTGTTTTTAACTTATAATTCACAATGTTTTGTATTAGAATAATTAGTTACCTAATGCTTAGTTTCATATATTATTGAAAGTAAAGGCACATCGGATGCCAATTTAAACAGTTTCTTGTATTGGAAATTATGGTAAAATAATAAATCACAACCTAGTTGAGCAACCACGAGGATCCTACCATTATGGTCATTATAAACACTATTTATACAAATTTTAATCACTAGTGTTTTCTATTGATTGTAATTATATCATGTTGGCTGGAAGGTACATGGGGGAGACAATAGCTACACTACATACCATATAGAGAGATCAAGCCTTTGGTAGTTACCATTAGGTATATTTTTTGAAACACATAATTCATATCATATCTTATAGGAGAAAATGCTTAGTGAACGATAATCATTTTTTCCTTATCAAAAGTAAGGGCATATTGAATGCTAGGTTTAACAGTTTAATAATTTGAAAAAAAATGATAAAATAAAAGATCATGCTCTAGTTTGGCAAATCGTTATGCTCCCACCATTGCTACAAGTCATTATAAATACCATACATATATAGCTTTGGGTCGCTAATGTGTTTTCATCTTCTTTTTATTAGATATTTAAACACTTTTTACAGAATCTCGGAAGCTAGGGATTGGAGGGATCCCACCAATGTACAACATAGACCATTCCATAAACTATCCAACACAAACTGAAAATAAAAACACCTACAAGAATGTAGGGAGACTAGAAACCCAAACACCACACCTATGACCACTAGAAAAAACCCGAAGATGAAAACCAAACATAGTAGAACAAAAAAAATAGAGAAGTACGTAGGTGAAAACTAGCCACCTTCCTACCTCCCAAAGTTCCCCCTTCATGAGCTATATGAAGGAGGAAGTTGTAGGTAAACCCGAGCTTGCATCGAAGCCATTCAATGCCTAGAAACTTCATGAAGACTGGTGACTAGAGACCTTAGAGATCCAATTTCTCAAGACATTTCCCTTCATAGATCCCTTCCACATAGGAAGCATGAAACTCTTTAGAGAATTTCATCAAAAACACAATCCTAGCTGAAACATCCTCTATCACTTACACACACCTCGTGCAAATAGTTTTCATCTCGAACCAATTCAAGAAAAGTTTGAGCTCTACAAAATTCCTCTAGTGCTTCCACCAAGTTAGCTCGGTGCTTGGGTTTTGTGAAATGCATTACTATCACCCTTACCTCCTTAATATTATTCCTCACTAACAACATCCATGAGATGAACTAGGAAGCCACTCAGTGTTAACAAAATAACGAGCTAAATTCGCTAGATATTCCACCCATATAATGTGTGTAATGGATTCCCTGACATAATGATACCTAACCTGGAAAATAATCCATAAATGAGCCCGCAAAACCTCCCTCACGAAAGGTCATGTCCCACTTTTATCGATGCATGAATAATAGTGACATATCCCGAACACCCAAGGCAAACCAAACTAAAGCATGAAATTTCATGGGCCACCAAAGAAGAGATGAGATGGAAACAACCAACACCACCTCAAAATAAAGAGCCTGGGGCTCCCTTCGCAAGAAATAATATCTTCTAAATTCTCCAATTCACTCACACACTCAAAAATAAGAAGCAAAACCCACTATAACAATATTTCATGTGCCCCTTTTTATTCAATGAAAGAACCATAAATGCTTAAGCCATTGTTACCAAATAAAACCTTAAAAATAAATAAATATCCAATACGCTAAAACTCAATAAAACAGACCCAAAATAGAATCACTTCCTTCTGATTAATCCTTTGGAATCTACATCTCTCCTTCATCAATCTCTGATTGTAAATACTTGGGATTCTTTTCATCAAAAGTGTGCCAAAATGAAACACATGCATGAAAAATATCCTTCATAGTTCCCGCAAGATGTTTTTCTATGGATCGAGGCTTCATGACATTTCAAATTTCAATAACATCATTCAATGAAATGTTCCTAGTATGTTTAATTTTTTTCCTCTTTTTTGTCACATTCACATTCCTTCATGAATTTAATCACCAAAGAAAGCTACACTAGGAACAAATTTACCTTTGGCATGTATATTTTATAAAAGTGAGCTTCATCGTAAGCCTCAAACCCTTCTAATCTCTTACAATCTCCTTTGCAATGTCTTCTACGATTTTCTTCAATGAAATACCCAAAGGACCAATTTTAGGAGGTAGTGAAAAGGTTGATTCAACTTCTCTTGTTGTCACACAAATGAAGACCTCCATAACCTGAGATGGTTCCAACTTTGGTGGAATTATTCCTTGAACCTTTAAACCCTGTCTCTTCCACAAATCCTCTACAATTCTGCGACATCTTACTAAAAGGGAACAGTAGGAAAAAACCTATGTCTTTATCTGTACTAGGAGTTAAAATTACTTAGGGTTGTTCTCTTTTGTTTTCTTTTTTAAAGTAAGATATGTTATTATTTCATAGAGTGATTAAGGTATAATATTAAAGATAGGTAAATTTTTATTTTCCTATTTTTGGGCCCTACAATATTAAAGGTAGGTAATATTTTTTTCCTATGTTGTTATTTCTTAGAGTGATTCGGGTATATGAGGGATCAAGCCTTACGTAGCTCCGATAATTTATATTGTTTGAACCACATAATTCACATCAGATCTTATAGGAGAAAATGCTTAGCGAATGGTAAGCATTTTCCTTATAGAATGTAAGGGCATAATGGACACTAGGTTCAATAGTTTAGTAATTTGAAAAGGACGATAAAATAAAAGATCATGCTCTAGTTCAAAGGGTCGTTAGGCTCCCACCATTACTACAATTCATTATAAATACCATACATATATAGCTTTGGGTCACTTTTGGGTTTTCATCTATTGTATAGTATTCACAAGACTTATTTTTGTAGCATAGAATTCACACTTATTTTTACGAGAGAAAATGCTTAGTGACCGCTAAGTTTTTGTACATATTTAGTGGAACACCATAACCTAATGAATTGACTAGTATAGCTTAGCGGTCACTAGGCTCCTTCCTTTACCTCTTATAAATATAAACACTATCTTAAAGGTATATTGTTTGAAACACATAATTCACATCGAAGCTTGTGGGAGAAAATGCTCAGCAAACACTAAGATTTTTTCCTTATCAAAAGTAAGTGCATATTTGATGATAGATTCATGAGTTTAATAATATTAAAACAACGATAAAATAAAATATGATGCTCTAGTTTAGAGTTCGCTAGGCTTCCACGATTACTAGTAGTCATTATAAATATAATATGTACATAGGTCTGGGTTACTACTTTATTTTCATCTATTATGTAGTACTCACAAGACTTATTATTTGTAACATATAATTCACATCTATTATTACAAGAGAAAATGCTTAGCGATCGCTAAGATTTTGTATGTATTAAGTGGAAAACCATAACCTATTGAATATAATGGTATAACTTAGTGGTTTTTAGGATCACGCGTTTACCTCATGTCAATATAAACATTATCTTTATAGTTTTTGATAACTCTCCTTAATACGTAGTTTCCATAAGATACATACATTTCAACTCATATTTTATCTCGTTTACAATAAAAAAATTCGAGTGACCGCTAAGATCCTTTACTTATTGATAGAAATGACATAGTAGACCCTAGGCTCAAAAGTTTCTTATTTTGAAAGTAGACATAAACTAATAAATAATATCTTAGCTTTATCATCCACTAGGCTCCTACCTTTATCTTTTCTCATTTTAAACACTATCTCGTAAAGTTATGCATCACTAGGCTTAGGATGTAGTTACCATAAGATACATGATTTTCAAGACATATTGCACATCATTTCCTAATAAAAAAAAATATAGCCCCCAATATGCTCCTTTACTTATTGAAAGAAATGACATATCAGACCCTATGCTCATATGTTTCTTATTTTTAAAATATCTATACAATAAATCAGTAACTATAGAGTCTTGGATCACTAACCTTATTATGTATTGCAAATAGCCTATTTGAACTTGCACATGGGACATTCTAATTATATAATTAATTTAAATTAGCTCACACTATAGCTAACAATGTAGAAATCAATTTTGATAAAGAATGGAATGTAAATGTGTGTATATTATTCTAATAATCTTCAAAACTATGTTTAGGATTTATTTCTTCTATTTTTTATTTTAATATATTTTTTTGCTATGCTTGGTTCATTTATATGTTGTATAATATATTTTTATTATGTTTATATTATTATAGGCTATAGAAAATGAAAAATGTTTAGTTTTTAATTTTTAAACCATGGGAAAATAAAAATAGGGAAATACGAATTCCATTGCATTTTGGATATTTGAAATTTCAATAGCCCGCCCTTTTACTTTTAGAGGGGGAAAGTGAAAATTTCAAATTAATTTTCATATCCTTATCTTTTTTTATTTTCAAAATTTCTTTCATGAAACGTGGTAATAAAATTATTAAATACCTATGACAATTATTGAGTAGGTTTTAGATGTTTTCGATCAATCAAAAAAGCATTTCTTCAAACTAAAATAAATACATGCAGACCAATGATTGTGGGATTCAGTGTTCGAATGCGAGTTTTTTTACATGTGATTATAATCTTGTTTGCATAGAAAGGCACATAAAACAATCACAAAAAGGATGAACACAAAGGACACACATAAAGGAGGATAGCAACAGAGGTTGCGAAATGGATCACGATGATTGTTTGAATGAGATACCAGATGGAGGTTTCACAGACAGCATAAAACATGAAATCATTCTAGATATTACTAAACCAAGTATTTATAGTAAAGGCATACCCTTTTATTGTTGGATATATTAGTTACTCTATGTAGTCAATCTGGTTCATGTGTTTTTGTATGATGTAGGTCCAATTGTGATCCACACAAGCACTATTTCATTATCTTGAATCATGATCTACGATTAAGACTTTTCTTTTGATCTTCGTGGTAAACTACCTTGTTCTTAATGAAATCTCATTTTTTTTGCATTAACAAAAGAAATTTCAATTGCTTTTTTCTCTAGTAATTATATATGTTTAATGCTTTCCCATTTCCGCCATTCTATGTATCTCTTTGGATATTTTAATTTTATTTTTAGTTGTCATCCCCTAATTGTTTTTAGGATAATAATAGCTCACGCATAGTCACCTTATTTTTAATTTAATTTTTGTTAGGAGAACCAAAAATAGTTTAATGTTGTTCATCAAGATGATGCAAAAAAATCTCACTAATTAATGGATATTACATTTTCTACATGGTTTCCAGTTAGATATTTTAGGAAAATATTTGAGGTTACACAATGAATTCA
This sequence comes from Taxus wallichiana var. yunnanensis, assembly GCA_018340775.1. Taxonomy (NCBI): domain Eukaryota; kingdom Viridiplantae; phylum Streptophyta; class Pinopsida; order Cupressales; family Taxaceae; genus Taxus; species Taxus wallichiana. Next base: position 1,542,316 of record CM031239.1, read on the forward strand.
AAACTATACAACTATATTAAGAATTAAATTATATGATAATTATTTAAAAATATATACATGTTTCCATATATATTTAACCAAATGTAATGTCTTCATCATTTTTATGGTATGTACATTAGAAGTTAAACACATTATATATGTAATAATATTATAAAATATAATTAATATATTCTTCCTTTCAAGCCTGCTAAGCTATGTATGGCGGAAATTAACATATCTTTGAGGTTAACATGATATAATTTGTTGTTTCAAAAACATATTGTGAAACATCAATTTTGTTTGAATTACATACATGGTTTTACATGTATATTTATATATCCATTATATAAATTCTGAATTTATTTGTTATCGTTCGTATCTTTTCAATATGATTTATTTTCTATGAATAAACTCTACCATAGGAAATGTTATCTAGCCTAGCATCTGCTAGGATATAATTCTAATTTGGAAAAAGCATTCATTTTTCATTAGCACCTTACGGATTAGTTGTTATTATATAGGCAACACAATGTTTTTGGTCTTAGTGACCACTTTTGTTTTTTTGTCAATGTTATATTCGTAGCGATTAACAATTTAGATTTATAAAAAAGCTTCCTTTTGAACATGATATATTTACCTATTAAAGATATAATTTTACATGTATATTTATGTATCCATTATATAAACATAAAATTTATTCTTTAATCTTTGCTATAGTTCTCAATATAATTTTAATAAAACATTAAGATTTTAGATGTATAACATTTATGAAAATGATATGTTTACCTTTAAGAATATCTTAAGAAATTGCATTAGGGTGGAATGAGTAGATTGTGTTCTATTTAAAAACTTGTAGTATAACTTCTTGGTCAATAGTCCAGGTTTCTTTTCTTGTCCTTAATTAAAAAAATCTTTAAATATAGCTTACCAACTACTAGGGTACAATGATTCCAAGTTTATACGTATATTATTACATAAATTCCATATTTATATTTTTATCATTTATATAAACTCCTTTTGAATATGATCTAAATGAAAAATGTTTCCTACTCTAGCGATTACTAAGATTTAAAAAATAAATTGAGGTATTAAGCCCTTAATGACTGCTAGTTTATTCCACAATATAATCCAATTACATTTTGAGCTTAGTGTCCGCTAGCTTATGACACAACATAATATTTGGATCTTTGAAGTCTCTAGGCTTTAGTAAAATAAAGTAAGATATTATAAGCATAACGATGGGTAGGTTTTGCAACATAATAATATGATCTTAGTGAATAATGGTATTAAAATATTAGTGATGCTAGGTTATTCCAGAATGTATTATTTTAAATTAAGATATTTCAAGCTTAGCACCCACTACATTATGCTACCACATAATTGTTGGAACCTAGCATTTGTTAGGATTTCAAAACTAAATTGAGGTATTAAGATCTTAATATCCGCTAGGTTATGCCACAATATAGTATTTGGGTACTCGCGATTCGCGATCTTATCTATCACAAACATATATATATATATATATATATATATCAAAAAGATATATATAAATTAGATGAATTCATTCTATGATTTTAAGATTTTAAACTAGGATATTTCGATGATAAGTCTTGAAAAAAGTACATTAGGAACCAATTCATGATAAGTATTATAGTAGTGGACTCCCATGATGATTACAAACAAATTATCTTACTAAATATATGCCAAAATATGGGGAGGAGCTATAATCAACTTCACTTCACCCACAAATACTTCCTATATCTATACACTTTGCTATACAAACAACCATTCTAGCCTTAATAAAAACTAAAGACAAATTCATCCAGGAAATATTAGGTCGATTCATCCTCTCGGATCCACCTCGTTAATGATCTCAACATCCATGTTCCAATTACTATGATCGAGGAGGAGGAGGTATTTACTGTAAGATTTTGGCATTTTTATTTTAGTGGAAGAAGGGAGTTCTATACCTTTATTTTATGTAATTGCCTCTATACCATGCCCATTCGCCTACATCCCTTCATCAAGGCATGAACATGATACTCGAAGGGACTGTAGACACCCTTCCAACTTCTCATTCTCCTTATGTAAGATAAATTGCCCCAAATATTTGGACAATATGTTAGCCATGCTCAACCCTTGTGCCATGTCGAAAATGTTCCTTCGCTCTTTGGACTGGTTTTGGTTAAGCATCAGCTTATGCATGCTTTCAAAAATATCACCATCATCTTCTTCTTCAAATTACTTCATGACCATCCAGACCTTCTCGAGCCAATGTCGCATAGTTGCGTTATGAATTTTACCATCCACCAAAGAATTAAACAATTCCCTAGTGCCCTAGCCTTTCATAACTCTCCACCGCTTCTCGGCTAGGAGTACACTCCATGCTACCCAAGAAACAACCGACACCCTAATCACCATCGTAAAGAGACAAGAAGCACAATGACAAAAGATGAAAAGTACAAAGGGGTAGTGAAATTTCTAGCTATCCCAGAGATATGAAACCACAAGCGCACAACACATGAAATTAGGTAAGTGTGATAGTACAAAAGATTATTTATTAGATATCCTAATCATAAATATCATGCTTCACATTAAGACTCCTAATTGTCCAACACCATCTTACATGTTGTGTGCATATATCCCTTAATCAATTAATCTCGCCACACGAATGCAAACAATAATTCGCTATGGTTTGACAAATTAAAGTAAGTTATTTTTAGATTATGGAACCCTAAGTTAATCAACCACGTTAAATTTATAGAAATGTATAACAATCAAGATCTATATAAATTATTAAGAATGTATTGTATGATTTTAAGATTTCAAATTAAGATATTTCGATGATAAGCGCCCACTATTTTATGCCATCACACAATATTTTTAGCCTATCGGTGGTTAGGATTCGATAAAACTAAATTAAGATATTTTATACATAGGAGCCACTAGGTTATGCAACAACATAATACTAGGATCTTAGTAGTCTCTAGGTTTCAAAAAAAAGAAAGACAAGACTTAAGAATATAAATATTTTGAGCTAAAAATCAAGAGTATTTAGAAAATAAAAGAAATACATTGACTTTGAAGATCCTTATAGAATGAAGACCAATATAAATTAGTTGAATTTTTTTTATGCATTTAAGATTTGGAATTAAGAAATTTCAAGCTTAAGCACCCACTAGGTTATGCTACCCCATAATATTTGGATACTACCAGTGGTTTTAGATACTTTGAGCTTAACAATTAGTAGCCTTTACCACAACATATTATTTGGATATTGAACTCGCTAGGGTTAAATAATTCATAGTTATGATATTTTACAATTCTAAGCGAATAACACAAAGATATTTATAACTTAGCTAACATTAGTTTAAACAACTACAAAATATACGAAGGTTACAGTTGATAGGATTGACCAAATTAAATTAACATATTTTGAACTAAGCAGAGACTAGGTTATTCCAAAGTATATTATTTTGAGGATAGTGGTTGCTATAATTTAACATGTTACTGCATGATATTTTGAGTTTAGCATCCACTATATTATGGCACAACATAATATTTGGTTCTTAACGCTCACTAGGTTTAAACAAAAGAAATGAGATATTATTATCTTGGCTACTGGTGTGTTACGACCAAAACGTAATATTTGGATCTTAATGGTGACTAGGATTTAGCAAATTTGAATCAACATAGTTTAAGCTTCGTGGTCATTAGGTACTTAAACAATATATTATTTTGATCTTCATGGCGCTAGGTTTTCCACAACATGTTATTTGGTGATTTCCTCACTAAGGTTTCATAAATCATAATTAATATATTTTACATCATCTAGAAAATTAGAGGCATATATTAATAAATTTTCTAGTGCTAAACCCAAAATATAATATTCCAAGTTTAGTTTTCACTACCACCTAGCTAGTAAGAAAATTATATGTTGATAGTAGACAACGGTACGTTATGCCATACCATAATTATTTGGAGCTTGGTGGTTCCTAGGTTTTAACAAAATAAATTAGAATACTCTCATCCGAGAAGCTGCTAGGTTATACCATGACATAAAATTTAGAGCATAGTGATCTTAAGGATGTAAGAAAACTCATTAAGATATTCGGAGCTTAACCGGGACTAGGATATGCCAAAACACAAAAATATTTGTAATTATAGTAAAAGAGGGTTTTCCCAAATGACCCACATAATTTGATAAGAAATCCCTCACAGCCAAATATTACAGTGAAACAAGAAAATAAAAATCCTGTATGCAACAAAGAAGAAAAGCCCCAAACAAAACTAAACCAAATTACATTTCATGGATATTCGTGAGATTAGTTTCTTCCTCCTCACCATCGACAGTGGGGATTCCTTGAACCAACACATCCCTTAACTTAATTTGTTATAGAAGGTATTCATTGATTTTAATGCAAGTCATGTCCATGTCACTTTTCCATTCCTTGATAGTAGATATAGAGTGAAATAAAATCTTCAATGGCCTCGTGTGGATCACGAGAGATCTTCTCTGAATGGTCATTGTGTTCCGAAGTTGCAGTGGGGGAGAAAATTTTTGTGACAAAGGAAAATCAGGATAAATTGAGGAGAGATCCCACAACACATCTAGAATTTTTGAGTCCATGCTAACTACCATACAAAAAGGTGGGATGGAAGTCACATATGCTTTCGTGATCAGGTGCTTTTATTTGGTTATAGCCATTAAAATTTCAGTGGAGATGAGAGGAGAATCCAGAGAAGCGTCAGAAAGAGGTGGATAGGAAATAGATGTTGGGTCAAAAATTAGTTCAGAGACCTTAAAAGAGCACCCCAAGGTGTACAGAGGGTTACGAGTCACTAGAGAAGATGAGGGATTCCCACTATCAAAAGAATGGAGGCTTATGATCATGATGTCCGAATCGAGTCAAAAGGGAGACCGAGGTAGTGGTGATGGAGACATATATAGGAAGCTTATTACAAAAGAGGAAAGGGGACACAAAATTTCTTGCTTAAATTAGAGGGGAAGCGCGAGATGTTTTATTTCGAAGTTTCCATTTTAAAGAGAAAATACAAAAGGCTTTGGTGTAGGAAAGGACCATCATCCTCTATATCCATTGTAAGGGACTTCTCAAGAAATTACAAAAAAATTACAAATTTATCTTCCATTCATGTCGAAGATACGCAAGAACAAAAGTTGAGGTCCATATATCAGTTTGTACCACCACTAAAGAATGAAATACCTCTTCAATTCCTCAACAAACTTATCCCGAGGTTCTAGAAGCAATTCTTGTTCAAATCTTGAGTGATACATTGTTGGATTTTTACCAGAATACAAGAAATCATCCATCTCCTCTTGAAGCAAGTTTTGAAAATAAATGTCTCCCTTCGTAGGGGTCCCAATTGCAGCTGCAATGGACTCTGTCAAAATAAGAAATTTGGTCTTTCCCACTTTGACTCTTCCTTTCTTCTAGGTTTCCAGCACACTACACGAAACTCAGATAGAGTGACTAGATAGTCTTTCCATAAACAATGTAACACCACCATCATGAAAAATATTCCATACTACCAGGTCGGCCTTGACCTCTTCACAAGAAGAAGGCTCGATGAATTTTTTAGTGCTACCCATAATGAATAGGGAATTTTTGATAGTGATTTCCAAAGGCCCGATATAGATGGTACTTAAATAGAGATGTCGAGCACCTTCTTTCTAATATTTAACTTGTGTCTCCAAGATTTGAAATTAAACTTTGTACTAATTAGTAATAATCATTAATTGATCATGTCCATCACACGAACAAAATATATGAATGTCATAAATTCCCAAAATTCCTTATCCTCTTTCCACTTCACTAAAAGCGGTTATGCCTCAACATAACCTAACAAATTTTAATATTAGTTAATGTTCAGCCAACCGCAACATTAATTAGTTAATGTTTTTTCAATTACTACATTTAGTGGAGGTTTAAGGTTTGAATGTTAGCAATATTAGATATATTTAGTTAATATATATTATAAAGGAAGAATCTGCAAACAAAATGAAGTAAGGTGGAATAACTAACGTTGTTAGACATGATTTCATAATGTATAGATTATCAGATGAAAATTCATAAAGTAATATCTTATTAAAATGTCTTTATTGGCACTTCTATTTGTTAAATTTAGGTTCTCCAAGGTTATTCATTCTATACATGGAAATAAAGTGGTTAAGCACAGAGAAGTTACAGGGAGCACAAAAAGCACTTGTGACAAGAATTTTTTTACAAGATTTGGTTAGGTTATTTCAAAAACACTGTTTGACCGAGAATAAGACAAGGATGTTGTTGCCTAGAAAAACAAAACATCCCCATGAGTTCACTCCATCCGGGGTCGATGTTTTCAATGAAGAGCAAGTGTGTTTAGTTCATACCAAGATAAAATTAAATGTAGATACAATTACATGTATGTGGCAAGAATAAAGTCCTTATCAAGTTTGTGTTCACTTATAAGTACAGTTGCATTCACAATTACATGTATAATTATAGGTACATGAAAAAAATAGTATAATTTTTCATCTTTTAACTTCGCCTCGTGGATGTTAAAATTTCTTCTTATATTAAACCCTTACGTGACTTGTAATCATGTGGGTATATATATTAACTTGAATCAATATTGTTTTGTTGTAGGTATAAATGGGAGTTGGTTGTTTATATTACATCAAGAGTAGTTGTCACATTCATTTAACAAGTTACTTAATGATATTTTGAACTTAACATCCACTAGCTTATGACACAACCTAATATTTGGATCTTGATGGTCTCGGGGTTCAACAAAAGAAAGTGAGATATTATTATGTTTTTTTTGGTCACTTTTATTTAAAAAATTAAATCAACGTATTTTGAGCTTAGTGGGAGAAAGTATTTGAAGAATATAATATTTTGAGCTAAAGAGTCACTACCATTTAACAAGCTAAAGAAAGAAATTTATTTTAGTTTCTACTACTATCTCTAGTGTTAATCTTGTAATGAACTTCCTCCAGGTTGGATGATTGAATTGAAATAACCAAAAAAATTTATAGTAGTTTGTGATTAAAGGGAAATTTGTAACCTATTTTGAAAATTTCTTACTACTTGAACAAAAGTGTGCCTAGTGTCATGGATGTTAGAAGTTCTTATTTTTGAAAGGATTGAAAGATTTTTTAATTAATACAAAATGCTTTTATGTTGTACTTATAATATGTTATTGTTTGAATGAAAAATTATTGAACATGTTTCTAAAATAGTTTGGTGTGTTTTAAACGTCCTAGATCAATTGCTTTCACAAAAACGATTTTCTTACGTGCATTGATGGAGATCAATTACTAAATGCTTAAGTATAACACTTGATATATCAATTATTTGACCAAACATATTCATTATCAAAACATATGTTGTCTTCCAAGGATTTTTGGAGCAAAAATTTGACTAAGGATTTACTCCGAAGGTCAACAACATGAAGACCACCTACCTTAACTAGAATTCAATTCTTAATATTGGAGGAAAAAATCGTATTTATTTGAAAGATTTTTACTTACAACAAAATACCTTTTATGTTGTACTTATAATATGTTGTTGTTTGAATGAAAAATATCGGAATTGTTTCTAAAATAATTTGATGTGTTTTAAACGTCCTAGATCAATTGTTTTCACATAAATACTTTTCCTACATATGTTTATGGAGATCAATAACTATAATGCTTAAGTATAACACATGAAACATACATTCTTAGACCAAACATATTAATTGTCCAAACATATGTTGTCTTGTAAAGGATTTTAGAGGAAAATTTTGATTGAGGATTTACTCACCAATGTCAACATGTTATTCTCGTAAGTTGTTTCAAAAAGATTTTAACTCTAAAAATTCGAGAAAGGATACAATTAATAATTGGAAAATAATAAATATCCTTAAAGATACTAATGAAAATTTAATGAAAAAGTTTAATAAATGTAATTAATTATTCACACCTCTTAAAGGGTGATAAATGTGTGGATTATTTTTCCAAATTGGGGGATAAAGGTCGTAATTTTAAAGTGTGGGAGAGGGGAGATGATATCACCAATGTTATTAATCTCATTAAGAAAATTAATTACTTGTGTGTTGATGGTTATTTTCCCTTGTTTGTATGTCATCCTTGTACTTATGGTTAATAGGACCCTTCCATGGTCGGGATATATAATGGGATTTGTATTAATTTTTCTATGACCATTCATTTTGGCCAATGTTTCTTCCATTATCAATCTCAGTTGACTAAATACATAGGAGGTGGTCATTTGAGATGCAAACCCATGAGGTATGATGCCCTGAAGGAAAACCCCTCCTTCTAGTGCATTCCGAAAATTAGGGGGTTTAGGAATTTCATCTCAAAAATCACGGGGTCTAATCCTTATCTTGAGTTGGAATTTGCTAAGGAAATGGAGCAATGGAAGAATGGTGATCCACTACATGGAAATTTAGGTTTCAGAGGATTTTATACCATAAGTGACTTAAATGGAGACAAAGGTCTTAAAGATATTCAAATACCATACCAGATGCAAGTAAAAATTGAGACTTTTTTCCATGGTAAAGAAATGGTTTACCTACTGGTAGATGATATAACTAGATTCTGCATCCTTGATATTTGGAATACGGTCTGCCTCAACCTTATGAGGTACATTACTCTTAAGGAAAATTATAAAAATATATTTACTCACCATCTTACTATGCTAAATATGTTTAGGCATAAGATTGTTATGAGCCTTCCCTTTTTCTTGTTTATGTCACTCTCTGTGTGGGTGCATGATTTTCAATAAGGAAATATTTTTCTTTCTATGAAAGTTAAACCGATTGTGACAAAGGAATTAGTGGCTAAATCCTTGGATTCAAATGAAAATTGTACTCTTGCGTACTATATCAAAAAATCGAGGAGAAATAATAAAAGACACCTTAAGGGAATGGCAATATTTTTTCTAGGGCTGTAGGTTCTCTTATGAATATGAAAGGGGAGTAATCTAAAGGGAAAGAAAGATATAGAGATTGGTTGTAATGTGGTTTTTGATAAAATTTCTCTTAGGGTGAGTCGGGTGGAAATGGCTATGGAGGCATTACGTGAAGTTGGAACAGATATGGGAAACAAAGTCATGCATTTCATTAATTCCTCTAAGATAATTTACATCACCCAAAACTCTATCAGAACTGATATGGTAGAGATAAAAAGTTTAGTTTTGGAGTTGCAGGGGTGTGTGGTCAAGATGGAGCAGGGACACAAAGTTCATAGGTATAATCTCCACCTCAGTAGTTTACGATGAGGAAGAGAAGGTTTAAGACAACATTCCTATCACAAGTGAGCATGATGATAATATGAAACGTTTGAAGACTAACTATTCTATTGGTTCTTGGATATTTTGTTTGATTGTTTGTGTATTGTATCATTTAGTATGTTTTCCCCTCCATATTTTGTGATTTATCCTTGTATTGATCTGTTAGAATCTAGTTTTGGACAAGTTAGTTTATCCCTTTTTATTATGTTTCTTTTCTTTTCACTCTTGGTGATGCTCATGATGGATTCTATTGTAAGGTTTCTTGGTGCCTTAATCCTGTATAAATTAGCCAATCATTATGTTCACGTATATTAAAATAAACCTTGTTAATAGTAAAATTTTTAAAGAAATTTTAAATTAAACAAGATACAACAACATGTTCATGCCCCATCGATGGGAGATGTGATAGTTGTGTGCTTATTTTAATATAATTATGATTTTTATTAAATAGAATAAATCAATGTCATAACAAGGCCTCAAAGTTTTCAAATCAATACTAATTAGCAAATAAATAAAAATATAAATAAGTTTTGTAGTTTTAATAATTATTTAAACAAATTACAAACATTAGAAAGTTAAAAGTTATAGAATTTTTTTAATTTGATCTATGGATTGAGGATAAATATTAAGTAAGATGTTTTGAGCTTAGCACCCACTAAGGTAACCTAATACTTCCACAATATAAAATTTTGAGCTTATGGATTTCTAGCATTTAACAAGTCAAAGAATATTATTTTTCGCTTAGTGTCTGCTAGCTTATGTGACACCATAGTAATTGCATATTATCGATCGAAAGGAATTAACAAAATAAAGTAAGATATTTTCATCGTAGACTCTACGACCTTATGCCACAACAACATATTTTGATGTAGAAAATCTATTTTCATTTTTTGTATAAGAGTAAATATGGGGGTTTTTAAGTACCCGCATCCTTTTATAAGAAGGTCATTTATTTAGAATATGACATTGAATAATAAAAGAGTGAAATCCTATAGGAAACAAAAGACAAAAATCCACATAGCCATGATTAACAGAGAAAATTTACATTTTGTGAAATTGTTTTAGGATAGTTGCTGCTTCCATAATATAAACATCTTAGTGTTTCCTTGTTCCATGAATTCTCCTTTCACAAATTTGTATTCATTTTTTTGTTCTCTAACATCTATTTGGTTCTCTCATTCTTGCATTACCATATTTTGTCACAAATAGGTCACCGTAATCCATCACTAACACATTCAAGGACAACTCATTCTTAACATAAATATATTCTAAAATATTGTCATTGAAAATGTCAACGATATCGTAGCCATTGAATTTTGTTGAGTATGTGCAGTGGAGGACTATTTGCGAACAACAATAAGGCCAAAAATAATGTCAATATTATAAAATACATCTTATCTTCTATTCATGCACACCACCATGACCATAAATCAATTATGATATTCACTTTTTTACCTGTACAAAATTGATCCACCATCCGTACCACAAGGATTCTTTTTCAAGACTTAACAAAACAAGTTCTTGATAGGTGTTTTGGGATTTTTAATTCTAAATATATTCTTCTCATGTTATTACATATTAATTTGTGTCGTCAGTTCTCTATCAAGATGTGCTCTTTTCTATCCTCTTTCGCTTCTCTAACAAATGTTCACTATATTACAAAAATTTTTATTTGATAAAAAAAACTACCATATACAAGATATTGAATAACAAACTTGCTTCAGTTTAATTATCTAGAAAATCCATACTTGAATATAAGCCCTAATTAACTATGGAAAATTTTACATTAACCAAATTTGGTAATTTTGGAGGGACTGAAGGTGAGAATGCATACCAATTTTTGTAAAGGATATGAAATCAAAATTTTTCTAGAACTCGAGCATAGAATTCTCAATGCTTGCACTAGTGAGATTTTTTTATTGATGAATCGGCGTTTGCACTCAAAAAAGAGAATAGAAAGGAAAATGTTAAAATTATAAACTCAATAACTGTCTACTTATAGTGACATGTAAACAAATCCAACCACCAATTTTGTTGGTGCAAAAATATAAGAGAGAGCACGCGTATGATTTTAGATTACTTTTCATTAAGTGGCTAATTAATGGTTGACAACAGTTACATGCTCCAAAAGGTGCACTATTAATGTTGAGGAAAATGCAATATTAATTAGTTAGCAATTTTCCTTACAAAATGGTTATCATTAATAGTTCATTTGGTATTGTAAATAATTAATGTAAGAATTTAATATTATAATTTTTGTATTATAAATAAAATCCCTTATATAATTCGGGTAAAACTAAAGTGCTTAATTCTTATGCTTGCACTTCGACATACGACTCTTGATGCTTGTTTAGACATGTTTGTTGATTGTAGCCATAAAATACTTGCAAATCTTTGTAATAAACATCACACATGAATTGCATATTTATTATTTAACCATGAATTATTAATATCATTTTATATATAAATTATACAAATTATAAAACATTACATCAATATATATTAAACATAATGAAATTTATACAGAATAATTAATATAAATAAAAAATGGTTTGTATTTATGAAGGGTAGTCTTGAGAAATGGTTACTTAAAAATTGTTCGACATGTGACTTATTGCACTTAGTTGTGTGAATCAAGACTCACACTTAGCGGTGTGAATCAAGAATCACACTTAGAAGTGTGAAGCAATACTAACAATTATTAGTGTGAGTTGATACTCACACTTAGCAGATGTCGATTAAGAATTACACTTAAAGTATGAGTTGAGAGATGAGTGATTCGAGGCTCACACTTAGACATGTGAGCTATTGCACTTGTAAGTGCGATGACTTGCAATTATACACCGCTTAAAATATTTATAAATGAGAATTACATATTTTTGTATCTATGCTTAGTCAATATTTATAAATGTTTTATATAAATGTATACAAGTATTGACAGTCACCTTTTAAACATTCAAGTCACACATGCTAGTACTATAAAATATTTGGAGGCATGTTATGTATAAAATCTTGAAAAAATTTCTAAACAAATCTGTCAAATTTAACACCATTCAAGGAAGTTCAAAGAAAGCATTTCAATGTCAATGTTATTGATTTGAATAAGCTATGCATAAATTGTTGTATATGTATGATCGTATTAAGATTGATATGTGGCATAAATGACAACAATCACTTATGCACTATCTTGAAGTTAGAAGTTTTTGGCTTATATAAGTTATTGGCTTCTTGGATTAAATGTAAGTTAGGAGACGATTGGCTTATGAGAGTGGGTGGTCGTTTGGTTTATGTGGCCAAAGTGGAATCCAATAATAGCGTTATTGGAATTCAATAATAGAGAAATTGGAGTCTAATAATAGAGAAATTGGATTCCAATAATAGAGAAATTGGAGTCCAATAATAGGAAATTGGAATCCAATATTAGCAAAATTGGAACTCGAATAAGTCCAATAATGACACTATTGGAATATTATATTGCTACTAATGGAATATGATATTACTACAAATGAAATCTAGTATACCAAAAAATGGAATCCATTATATGCAAAAATGGAGATGGATTTCTTCCAATATTTGAAATATTGGAGTTTCATTTAACTAGAATATGTTCCAGTTTAGTGAAATAACAATTTATAGTAGAATGTTGTGTAGAAAATTAAATGAAACCCGTGTTCTCAAGGTCCTTAATTATTCATTTTAAAGCATAAAAATTATTTTCGTGATGTCTTTTAAGTATGTATGTGTCACGGGATTCTTAGTAGATTAATGAAACAAATAAGGGTATATAGACCAATGATGAATACCTATTATTCATTGGTTGAAGGTTGTGCATGTGAATCTGATTTCCTAATACAAGTTGATTGTTTGAGATTCCCTTTAGATTGGAGGAACTACCTGAAATTTAAAGTAAGACCACAAAACATAGTTAATATCAAAAGGTTAGTGGATTGCCTAGTGTGAGCTAGACCTATGAATTGTGGATACTTCCTTGAAGGTTATCAATCCATTGATATATATATATGAAATAAATGAACATGAAAATAAAATAAACATAAAAATAGTGTTCTAATTTAAGTATCTTAGATTACTATCAATGTTAATCCAATTAGATGCTTTAATAATTAAATTTATGAAGGTCTTGGGTCGGGTTGCGGAGGTTAGGTAGGTGGTTTGAAGGTCATGGGTAGGGTCAGGGTAAGATCTAGTGCAATTTGGGATTGATTTGGGAAATTAGGAGGCTTGTTGTTCTAAGAAAGTCTACCAAAACAAAAACCGACACCGTTGATGTGTGTGATGATGATGATTTAGATATGAGTGATACCTATTTAAGATGATAGATATTGGTTCCTGTTGGAGCGGTTGAATGTCAAAAATAGGTATCCTGATGCTCTCTATGTCTAGATAGAGAGTTGGGAAAGTTTGTGGTGAGGTTGTAGGTGTGGTATCAATTTTTGCTAGGTTATGTGAGGTTTACGAGGTGTTAAGGTCAGTTTAGAGAGAGTGTGATAAGAGACATAGAAGCGATGTTGTTCGGGTGACCGATGCTTTAGTGAAGAGGAAACTGATGATGGTTAGGGTAAATGTATAATCGGCTCTAATGGTGAAGGAACTTCATGGTGTCCGTAGGGGAAGTTTGTTGAAAGTTGATAAAAGGTAATTTTGGGTTTTCTCGTGATTGCACATAGAATAAAGGAGGGATGATTGGGTTCGTAATAATATGAGGAAGACTCGGGAAGGTAGGGAGAGTTAGAAGGCTAGGGGTGGCTAGATAGGTAGATAGGAAAGAAGATGGGGATGGAGGAATACAGGGAAGAGAAATATCTAGTAATAAAAAGATAAAGAACTTATCTAAGTAGTATAGAAATGAAGCAAAATAAAATGAAATTACTTGTATATGTAAGCTTGGTGGGTGAAGGAAGGTGATGGTCAAAGTGTGAAAAACATGGTTGTCATTTTTGGAAGTGCTTCCCAGAGTGCTACCATGAATTCCAATACCTTTGGATCAATCTAAGGTACTTGCTTGGGCCTCTGGCTGAATGTATTTTGTCGTCTTGATGTTGAGAAAACTCTAGTTCGTGCTTGAATGCAGATAGCTCTCTCCAAAACTCAAAGTGACCAACCTGGGAAAAAGGTTACAAAATTGTATATATGGTAACCGATGATGGTCAAGGTGATCGACATCGGTTGCGAGTTAATTGGCATTAGTTAGGGTGATAAATCCAAGGTTTACCAAAAATAATAGTTCTTGGCTATTTTTGGCATGCTCTACTTGTAGTAAGGGTCTCAAGTGATGGTTAATGCTTAGATAAGTAGGGGTGTTATTGGAGAATTAATAGGATTTTAATGTTAGGGTTAGACTAATTCCCAGTTGGTTACGATAAGTAGAGGTGAGTCTAAGTTAAATAATAGGCTAAGAATAAGTCCATGGTGAACTATCTAGGTGAGGTGTGTAGGTGATGTGGTAAGATGAGGTGTAAATTAAGCTAATTAAATTAATACATAGTGTGAGAATGGACATTAATTCAATTATAAAGAATTAAATTAATATGAATGTAGGGTAAAGGGGTCATGTTTAGGTGAACACATTATGCTAACTGATTGAAATGGGACTAAGGGGAGTGTGACCTAAATTTGGTGTCTACAATGTGATAATTACAAAATGGAAAACCTATGTATTTGGTAAGCCGATAAGGAGGGTAGAAATGATTAGTTAGCAAGTGATCAACTAGTGATTAAGGATATCATGAAGAATATCATGTTTCTTAGCATTGAGATCAAAATTGAGAGGTGTTGGTAGTGGTAAGACTTGGGGTTCACTTATATGAGAACATGTACAATAAATAGGAGCATGATGGGGTGTAGAAGAAGAAATAACATGGGCCTTAGAAGCATCTATAAGGTGTTACATTTTAGTTATGAGAGATGTAATCGTGGTTTATATTACTTGAATTTGATGTTGAAATAAATAATTTAAATTGTGAATTTAATTAAAAATCATCCGAATGGTTGTGGTATTTGTACAAATCAGGTCATTAGAGAGATGATCAAAGATGGAACTTACTTGTGCGGGTTGTATATTATGAGGGAGATACATAGTGTCTAGGTATTTTTGGATAATATATTTTCAAGGTGGGCACATCTGAAATATTTTATACAAGGAGACATTAGGAGCATTGAAATAAGATCTAATTAAATAGGAAAAATAAGGATCCAAATGTTTAATCATGATGGGGGTTCATGTTATCTCTCATAAGCACACCCTACTTGAGGAATAATAGTAGGGGTTCTAAGATTGCTTCTCTTCCTCACTTCTGTAGATACAATGGATACACATCAGGTATTTCATATACCTATTGTTGAGGTGAGTCTTCGGTATCAAGGACAATTCCTTCTCGATGTATCCTAAAATATTTTTTTGTGGTTTTAAAGTTTTAAGGGTAAAAAGGTGTTCAGTAACTAAAATTGAAATGGGGTGATACACCAAATTTACTAAGGGCTTTGATCGAGTACATGAAAAATAAAAATGATAACAAATTACGGATGCACAAACCAATTAGTTTTCATCTTGATCCTGAGGAAAACACTTGTGTGTTAAGGGAATAAATCGCAACAACACAACAACTAACATGCACACTAAGACTATATAGATAGCACCAAATTTACAGTAAGGTAAGGTAATTATTTCAGTTAATAAACATTCACAAGAGCTAATAAGAGATACACACCACTGCAAATAATTGGAAAGACAATAAGTGGTTCTCATTAAAGGAAAAATTTGTAAAAATATGCTTTAGCACTCCTACATTCAAAAATTCCTCCTTGTGCCATTTAGTGCACACAATATATCATAATAAAAATTCACCAAACCCCTCCTAAAAATAGGCTACAATTTATACTCACCCATGCATGTTAATTATAGCCTTTATAATGAAGAAATAAAGGAATAAAAATAACCATGTAGTTTACAATGAGGCATTAAAAACCTTAGTTACAAAAATACACTTTAGTCAAAGTGCGGTTGATCGCTTTATTTTTAATACAATGAATATGGGTGAATATTGTACTTAATTTTAGCTCTTGCTTGTTTTGAAAGTCTAATCCAATAGAAGTGGATGCTCTTTTTCTTGTTGTGCACGATGTGACACATGTGTATTCGTCCCCTTGTAAATGATTATTTTTGTCATCTTTGATATGTCCTTTTGTGAAGGCATGTAAAAATACATTGTGTAAGTAAAATACTTCCCTTTATCTTCATATTTAGAAAAATAATTCCATTTACAATGTGGGGACCACCTGTCCATGTGCACATGATCAAATTTTTTCTTCTTACAGCTTGTGGGGTCAATTGTGCATATACAAAAATAAAACTCCTTTGTTTTTCCTCTTTGATTTGGTATGAGGTTCTTTTAGCAAAAATAATGTATTATTTCAAAATGTTAAGGTAAGAAGATTCTTTACCTTAACATGTACATCATAGCTTATTTTATTAGCATATATCTTGGTATCCATTTGAATAATCATAAGGCATGGAGAGCTTTATCATTTCAAACGACCCTCTTTTGGATAAATGGTATAGACTATGGTTTTCAGCCCTTTTGATTAATCATTGAATTCATGCCCTTATTTTAAGTCATCATCCATATATAATAATAAAAAAATAGTATAATTGAGGTCATGATTATTGGTTGAATGAATTTTTCACCTTTTGATTTATTATTGCATGCAAAGGTATGCAAAAAAATTATGTTAATTCGGGACCTGCTCCCCCTCCACATGATGACTCATCCCTTTCTTTTCGGTGGCATTATCAACTAAACCCTGGTTAAGTTGATAACAACTCAAAGTTTACATTGATTATGTGGCTTCATCTCATTCATTAATATTTATACCCATTTTATCTTAACTGTTGATGCTTTGAACCTGGAAGATGGAGTCGTTGGTAGTGTTTTTGATGTGTGTTGTTAGATTATGTGCTATTCGATCTGAAGCCGTTGATTCCTTGTACCATAGTGATCTGTATTTTATTAAATTCATTGAGTCACTCTAGGCTATTAATCCTGGTACTCCATGATATAGACAATTAATTTCTTGACCAATGGTAGATGGTGGATCTGTACTTGGCACCGTTAATGTTTTTGTGATTGTATCTTTGTCATTTGACCCTTAACTCCATAATAGAGTTAGTTTTGGAAGGTGGTTAGTTAAGAAAGATAAAAAACTCAAACCTAAATCATTTTCATTGTGCAATGTTGAAAAAAATAGGGTGAATCGCTGGAAAACTTCTCACGAGCCACCATGAATATGATCTTTGAAGCTCGTATATGTGCCATTTTTGGCTCTGTGAGGTTCATTGGATTGAAAATTGGTCGTTCTTTGTCATATTTTCTCTATTTCAAGATCTTTGAGATGGTTTCCAATATTATTTTAAAATGTTGAGTTGAGTTCCTTTTCCATTTTTATCCCTTATGAGCTTTGTGCAAGATCTATTGCCATCATTATATATTTTCAGATATTATTTATTAACAGAGGTGAAATTTTGGTATAATTCCATTCTGGTTTGTTCTTTTGTATATCGGTGAATGAATACTGATATTTCTCTTTCTTAGCTCTGATGCATTGTTTCCTTTGAATTTTCTAGCATTTATATATTGTATTGAGTTTGAAAACTCATTCTAGGTGGTCTCTTTTTCTCTGAAACCTACTCTATTCAAGGGTTTCAAAACTACTTCTCTAAACTCAAAAATTTGCCTCCATTATTTAATTTTCTCTACAAATCTGTAGAAACATTTCTTGGTTGTTGAGGAATAACTACTTTACTACTCCATTAGTATCTACTTCGAGCTATCGCTAAACTAATGGACTTTGTGAAAATGAGCTCAAAGAGATTACATTGTCATCATTTTTTTATCGCTAAACTTGCTTCACTTCAAAGGTTTAAACAACATATTTATAAGTACTTTCTATATTATTGAATTTTCTAAAAACTATGAGAAAACTTGAAGCCATGGGAGCATAACTATTTCTATGTCTAACCGTAGATTTTTTTTAGAGATTTGAGTTTGAATCTTAGGTGTTATGAATGCACTCTTATATTATTTTCTATTAGGAAAACTTAGAGTTCTAATTCTGCTCTAGAAACCTTTGATATTCTATAATTTTTTTCCTCTTTTCCTTTACTCGAGATCTGAAGTCTTTAATCTTTTCCACATTATTTTGAACTATTGAAACCCTTAATCTATTATTTTAATTGGTTCATACCTTCTTTTATGCTTGGAAGTTTCCATTTTGAGATCGAATCTATTGTGAATTTGGGTTTTTGAATATTTAATATTTCTTTTCTCTGAAACTTACTTGTAGGTTCCATCATCTATACGAGTTGAATATCACTATCTAGTATTTTTTAAGCTCCGTTTTAGTGCCAAATTAAGATTTGTACTGATGTTATTGCTTGAATCTTGTGATATTTTTAGCCTGAATATAATGGGAGTTTCTCATTTTATTCATCATTCATTTGGGTTCTTGGATAATAAATCTCTCCTTTTTGTAAAATGAGCCAAAGGTACTAAATTCCTTCATTCCGTAACTCACTCTTCTTGATGATTGTAATATGAAATTTGTATGATAACGTATGCTTTGGTAGATAGTAATGACTTCAAGTCTTCATTATTCTCATTCTCTCTTATTTGGATCATGATACCATTCCATTTAAAACTCTACATCTAGTGAGTTTTGTTCTTTGTGTTTGCTCAAAAAAGCTAGTACATTTTGGACTTTATATCTACATACTTATGTTTTTCCTTTTCCAGTTTGTATTTGTATCCGAATGGTAAAATATGTTTTGTCCCTTCAAAAAGTACTTCCATATGTAACCAATTGTATTTTATAGAAAAATAATTTTGTACTTGGTGACTAAATTTATCATTTACACTTGCTTCTTTTCACTTTTCAGTTTGTAGAAGCTCTAATCCATGTTTTTTTGGTTCATATTTGATCTGTTTGTACTTGAAAATTGTATTTGATGATTCTTCCCAAGCTATACAATAGAACGTGTTCATTTAAGCTACGAATGCTTATACTTGTATATGAATGACAATTGTACTTCTAATTGATCATATTATGATATGAAAATGTACTATGATCCTTTGGTTGGATTTTTCTGTCAAAATGTATCATGCAATGATAGCTTCTTGAATATGTTCATTTTGAAAGCTATAATGTTTCTTGTAATACAACATAGTGTTTCTTTCTTTCTTCTTACCCATACCTACACATTTAGATAAACAAGTTAGAAAATAATAGGATTCCTAGCCTCTCTTGTGCTCAATAGTATTTATTTTCTTTCTTTTTATGCTCTATCATGATTATGGGATCATATGTTCTTCTACAAGATACTCCTTTCTCAATTCTACATCTATCAATTTGATGTACCTTAGGATTTTGATCTTAAATGATTCATTTACATTAAGCTAGCTAGCACATGAGTACTGATTAAACCTTCAGCTCAAGAAATAACATTCTTTTCCTTTTCTCTTTTCAGGTACATTGATGAAGAAGATAATCCAAAAGACAAAGGTAGAGATGGAACTAAATAAATGAAGACTGGGAGAAAAACCTAAGGAAATGATGGGTTTTTTCTATACCATTTTTCTTTTAGCTTTATGCACATGTATCTTTTATTTCAATAATCATAAGTTACATCCCACAACTTGTGTGAGTGACATTGAATTTCCTCATGAATATATATAATATTATTTTTGTAATTGAGTTGATTAGTTCCTTTTACTTTCATCTCTTATGATATGTAATGATTGTACACTTTGAATTAAACAACTCAATAACATACTTAATAACACTTAATCATAGAAATGATCAAATTGAAAATACATTTAACTTAATAATGAACATCATCCATGTAAATAGGAACTATGTTAGTTGTTTTTAGTCCAACTTCTTAGCTCTGTAGCTATTTATGCCTTCCTCAAGGATATACTTGAGTTCTTTGGAGCTTTTATGCAACTTTGATAAAGGTGAACATGGAATAACAACATATGTGAGGTGTTGGATTCTGCAACAATGCACATAGCTACATTTTTCTTTGTTGATCCACTTAATGCAATTAAAAACACAATGAAAACTATATGTACCCCCTTTATTTAGGTTCATTCATCAATTCCTTCCATCGAAAATAAAGTTTCGAGTTTCCAATTTTTTCACAAGTGAAAAAATTGTCAACATTTCTTGTGATCATGTGGGGAAAGCTACGTCTTAGATTCAAGACTAGTGCCCTGTTCTAGTCCATTGGGCATGGATTCAAAAGTACATAACCAAAATCTTCCTTTTCAGAAAAACTAAACTTTTTAAAAATCAAACTAAAGTTGGGAAAGGATATGGTAAACCAAATCAAGTGCATGAATGTACTTATTGAATTGAAAAACATTGTAATGTGCATGAACTACAGTTATTGAAAGGTAAATCCTACTCTAACCAACACTATAAGATTTTCAATAATAGTGTTTGAGAAACATAACATTCCCAGGAATGGGAAGTTCCTCTCCATTTAGCCTTGAAACCTCAAATTCATTCTACTCTTTGCAAGTTGAAATCATATATGGACCATTCCAAATTGTATCAAACTTGGTGTGGTTTCCTAGATTTTCACAATCAACATCCCGTTTCAGCACAATGTTTCATTTGTTAAATATTTTTAACTTAGCCTTTTTATCAAATGTTATCTTGATCTATTTTTTAATTTTTTTCCATGTTTAAGTGAGCTTGATCTCTTAGCTTTTTTAGCTCCATAGTTACTGCATAACAAACTTGCATTGGTTTATTCTCAAGTCATTCTATTTTATGTAGTAAATCCAATGCCAACATCTCAACTAAAATAGATATTCTTGCGTCGGGTCCATAAACAAGCTTATATGGTGAGTTGCCAATAGATATTTTAGGAGTCACTCTATCAACCCAATTTGCTGAATTCAACATCGATACTAATCTCTTTCATTGGTTTTGAGTGTTCTTGGCGATCCTTAACAAATTTTTATTAGTACTTACAAAACTAATAGGTAACTTTGTTAGGCCTAATTTTTCTACAATTTATTTAGGCATAAATGTGTTGTTTGCACCAATGTCAACCATGCATTTATGAACTAAAAGATCTCCAATAATAAGATAAAGATAAAAGGGTGGTGGATATTTAATATCATGAGCATTTAGAACCTTTTGTACCATCCATTTAACCTCTTTCATATGGTCGTGATCAACTATACCAATGACCATATCAACTTTATGAGATTCTTTCTCTACTAGTTTTGAAGAACTATACAACTTAGCAAGATCTTAAGAAAGTAAATCTTATTGTCCTGGCAGATTTAAAGCATCCCATGATGAAATACTAATATTGTGTTTTTCCATAACCCCATAAACATTAAAAGAAGAAATATTTTTAGAAACAACTTCTACAGTTTTAGAATAAGCTTTAGCAAAAATATACTCTGATTCAGTAGCTTTTGAAATATGAGGTATGAACAATCTTCTAGGATCAGGATACAACTATTTTTGCTACTCTTTAGGAGCTGAACTACTTGCTATTTTTGAAGGAACAATATGTCTGTTTGCTATTTTTATTTGCACTTGCTGATTTGTCAGTAATTGGAGGTAAAAGAGGTCTTTGTTGTTGTTTTTCTTTGTCTTGGGCCTTTTTATGAGACCTAGTTGTAACAACACTAAAATATTCTTTAGCAAATATTACTAAATTCTATTTAGGTGGTTTATGACTTTTAATTTCATGTTGTTGACCCTCCATTTGAGACGTGTAGAATGTTTTAGATTGAGGTTCTACAACAAGGCTCAAAATTTAGGAATGAATTTGGGTAATTGGAAGTTGAATGAGGTTGATTACAAGGTGGAAACCACTCTTCCGAGGCTATATTGATTGTGGTACAAGGGCACCAAATGAACTAGAAGATTGAGGATCAATTTGCTTTGGCTCATAAGGTTACCTATAAATTTGATTTTATTGGTATGTCCACCTATTATACTTGATAAGGTGCTTGATAAGGTTTGTTAGGTAGGGCCAATTGTCTCTTTAATGTTATTATTTCATTTTTATGTGTCCGCAAATTAAGCACTTCATCGATAGTGTTTTAAAAACATACTCTATTATGGTAATAGGTTGTGGAAAAGGTGGCAAATCTCCCATAATAGACATCGAGTGTTTAGGAGCTAAATTTCAACCTTAAATAAGGTTTTTTTATCTCTAATAACAATTTCAGTAAGTTGTTGGAAGTGTATTTCCTCCCATAGACTATATCATGGATGCAATATCACTATTTAAGGTTCTAAGATCGTATAAAAATGAATGATAAGCTTGAGGCTTAACATTGGCTGGAATTCTCTCCCAAGTTCTAGAAAATATGATATTAAACTAGCCATAAATTCATGGGGATCTTTTTGATTTTGGAGGGCTTCTCTATGAGAGATAAATGGTCACATTTTTATTAAACTGATTAAGTAATGGCCCGATTTCCCAATTCATCCCAAGTTGTTATTGTGCCTACTTCTAAAGTTTGGTACCATTACAATGCTTTTCATTCAAATGATGGAACTAAA
Organism: Taxus wallichiana var. yunnanensis; assembly: GCA_018340775.1. NCBI lineage: Eukaryota > Viridiplantae > Streptophyta > Pinopsida > Cupressales > Taxaceae > Taxus > Taxus wallichiana. The sequence continues at coordinate 1,565,205 of CM031239.1, forward strand.
AGTCTTAAACCTACATATTCATGAGTAATATTATGGACTGAACAAAGCGTTGCAATGTCTTTAATATGCTCAACACGGGTAATATGATTTTCACAAGTAAATGAGGGTAAACCTTTTAAATCAAAAACAAGTATATCATGATAAACAAGAATAATCAAAGGGATACCATTATTAAAAGGTACAAAATTTCTAATTGGTGGTTGAACCATCAAAATAAATGGGATTTGAACAACAAGATTGATACATGGTGAAGCAAGGGAGGAAGGTTTCCAAAACCAGGCCTGTTATAGGGTAAGATATTGCCAACTCTTCTATTTCTTTCTGAATTTAAATGCAAATAAACAAAATTATGAGGAATACCTCTTACCGTTGATCTTGTAGTCATCTTAGGCACGAAACATGTTGTAAAAATGGTCTGAAATCAGCCTTATGGAGTCGCCAAATAATTTTCTTTTGATTGTAAATGAATATCTACAACTTTTTCCTTCCATAAGTGTTATCAACCATGTCATTTAATATGACTCGACCACGAGTAATATGATTTATTTGGTTTAAATCTTTTAAAACTTGTTAAAAAAATTGCTGCAAATCTTATCTCCCCCTTTGGTTGTGCCAAAAAAATATTATCTCTCATAAGCACACCCTAGTTAAGGGATAATTATAAGGGATCTATGTTTTCTTCTCTCCCTCACTGTAGATACAATGGAAACACCTTAGTCTGTGGGTATACCTATTATTGACATGATTCTTTGGTATTAAGGTTAGTTCCTTATTGATGTATCCTTAACTAATTTTTGTGGTTTTTGGAGTTTTAAGGGTAAAAATATGTCTTTAACTGAAATTGAAATGGGATGATACACCAAATTGATTAAGGGATTTGACTAAGTACATGTAAAATAAAATTGAGAACAAAGTACGATGCACAAACCAATGGGTTTTCAACTTGATAATAAGGAAAACACTTGTGTGTTGAGGGAATAAATCATAAGAACACTACATATAACATGCACACTAACATTGTATAGAAAACACAAAATTTTCACCAAGGTAAGATAATTAATGCAGGGAATATTCATTCACAAGAGAAAATAAGAGATACACACCACTATAAATAATTTGTAAGGAAATAAATTGTTCCCATTCAAGGAAAAACTAACAAAAATATGATTCAACACTCCTACATCAAAAAAATTCCTCCTTGTGCCTTACTAGTGCACACAATATATAAGCAAAAAACAATTCACCCAAACACTCCTAAAAATAGGTTGCAGTTTGTCCTCGCCCATGTATGTTGATTTTAACCTTTATCATGAATAAATAAAGGAATAAAAATAACCATTTCATTTACAATGAGGCATTAACAACCGTAGTTACAAAAATAAAATTTATTAAAGTGTTGTTGACTACTCTATTTTTAATAAAATGAATATGGGTGAATGCTTTAGCTAATTTTAGCTCTTGTTTGTTGTGTGTGTCTCTTCTAATTCAAGTGCATGTTATTTTTCCTCTTGTGCATGATGTGACACCTATGTATTTGTCCACTTACAATTATTGATTTGTCCCATCTATGATATGTTCTTTTGTGAAGACATACAAAAATGCATGTTGTGTATGTAAAAGAATTCCCTTTGTCTTCATATTTAGCAAAATAATTCCACTTACAATGTGGGGACCAGCAATCTATGTACCACATGATCAACTTTTGTCTTCTTGCAGCTTGTGAGGTAGCTTGTGCATATACATAAATAACACTCCTTTGTTTTCCCTCTTTGATTTTGTACGAGGTTCTTTTGTTAAAAATAAGGTATTATTTAAAAAAGTTAAGGTAAGAAGATTCTTAACCTTAACGTGTACATCATAACTTCATTGACTTGGCATATATCTTGGTATCCCTTTGAATAATCATAAGGCATGATGACCTTTATCATTTAAATGACCCTCTTTTGAATAAATGGCATAGATTATGGTTTTAGGCCCTTTTGATTAATCATTGAATTTTAGCCCTTCTTGTAAGTCATCATGCATATATAATAATTAGACCTCAGTATAAGGTTGAGGAAATGATTATTGGTTGAATGATTTGTCACTTTTTGATTTACAATTACATAGGCTAAAGTGTTATGCTAAGGTTAAAACAAATTATGCTAATTCAGGATTTGGTCCCCCTCCATATGATGACTCACCCCTTTCCTGTCGGCAACGTTATCAACTAAACCCTTGTGAATTTGATAAAAATAAGATTTTCATTGATTTTGTGGATTCATCTCACTTGTTGATCCCTATACCAATTTAATATTGATAGTTGATGCTCGAACTTGACAAATGGGGTAGTTTGTAGTGTTTTTGATGTGTGTCATAGGATTATGTATTATTTGATATGAAGTTTTGATTTACTATACCATAATAATCTGGATTGTATTGAATTTAATGACTCACTATATGTTGTTGATCCTGGTACTCCATGATGTGGACCATTGATTTCTTGACCCCGGTAGATGGTGGGTTTGTGCGTGGCACCATTATTTCTATTGTGATTGTATCTTCACCATCCAATCCTTATCTTTTGATAGAGTTAGTTTGTGAAGGTGGTTATCTTAGCGAGCTAAACCAACTCAAACCTAACTCATTTTCATCGTGTAATGTTAAAAAATAAGGGTGGATCCTTGGAAAAATTATCATTCGCCACCATTAATCTAATCTTTGAAGCTCGTATCTATTCCATTTTTGACTCTGTGAGGTTTAATGGGTTGAAAACTAGTCGTTATATGTCATCTTTTCTTTGTTTCAAGATCTATGAGAGGCTTAAAACCATAATTTAAGATGTCGATCTCAACTCCTTTTCCAATTTTCCTCCCTTTTTATCTTTCTGCAAGATCTGTGGCCATCACTATTAATTTTCGGAGCTTATTTATTAATAGAGGTGACCTTTTGGTATAATGTCATTCTTGTTCATTCTTCTGTGCTTGGGTGAATGAGCACTTATATTTATTTTCTTAGCTCTAATACACTATTTCCTTTACATTTTCTATCATTTATATGTAAATCTTGAGTTTAAAAACTTGTTTGGGGTGGTCTCTTTTTCTCTTAAACTATCTCCATTCAAGGGTTTCAAAACTATTTCTCCGAATTCGGTAAGTTGACTCCATTCTTTAAATTTCTCTAGAAATCTATAGAAATATTTATTGTTCATTGAGGAATAAATACTTTATTTCTCCATTAGTTATCTACTTCAAGCTATGGCTTTAAAATTGAATACTTCATTCTTTTCAAAGCATTATTGTTTTCTATGTCTATACTTTGCAAAAATTAGCTCGAAGAGCTTTCACGATCATCATTTTTTGATATCTAAACTTCCTTCACTTCAAAGATTAAAAAAATATATTTATGAAATATGTGATTACTTATTATATTATTGAATCTTCCTGTAAAACTATGAGAAAATGTGAAGCAATCGAAGTATAACTATTTCTAAGTGTAAGCTGTTGATTGTTTTTGAGATTCGATTTTGAATATTGGGCATTATGAATTCTTTATTATATTATCTCCTATTGATAAAACTTGGAGTTTTGTTTCTACTTGAGAAAAAAATATACTATGGATGTTTTTTTCAACTTTTTCTTTACTCGAGCTCTAAAGACTTTGTTATTTTTCGCATTATTGTGAACTGTTGAAACCCTTACCCTATTATTCTAACTAGTTCATACCTTCTTCTATGCTTAGAAGTTTCCATTTTGAGCTCGAATCTATTGTGAATATCAATTTTCAAATCTTTGATATTTTAGTTCTCTGAAACTTACTTGTAGGTTCCATAATCTATACTAGTGGAATCTCACTATATAGTCTTTTCAAACATCTGTTTTAGTGCCAAATTAAGCTTTGTACTAATGTACTTGTTCAAATCTTATAAGAATTTTAGCCTGAAAATAATGGGAGATTTTCATGTTTTTCTTGAATTTTCTTCATCGGTCATCGAGTGCTTGCATAATAAATCTATCTCCTTTTTGTAATAATCATCCAAAGGTAATGAATGTCTTCATTCTATAGCTCACTCTTCTTGATGACTATAAGATGAACTTTGTATGATATGGTACACTTCTCTAGATAGTCATGACTTTGATTCTTGATTATTATCATTCTCTCGATTTGGCTCTGATGCCATTCCATTTGAAACTCTACATATATGAGTTTTATTATTTGTGTTTTCTAAAAAGGCTAATACATTTTAGACTCTCTACCTACATACTTATGGTTTTCCTTTTTTAGTTTGTATATGTACCTAGATGGTACAAATGTGTTTTTGCCTATCGTCAATAAGTACTTCCATATGTTACCAATTTTCTTTAATAGAAGAATAATTTGTCTTGGTGACTTAAAATATGATCACACTTACTGATTTTCACTTTTCAATTTTGTACGTTGGGACCCTATCAGAGCTACCAAATCTTAAAGGCCGTAGGCACGCATGGTTGGAGGAAGAGCGCAAGTGAAGGCATGCAAGGGAAAGTTCAAAAGGCTTCTTGGAGAACTAAGGATGTACACACCATGTGAAGAACAATTTGGGACTAAGCCATTTTCCGCCTTTTGGGTAGGACACATGAATAACGTGTTCCATTTGGATAAGGTTCTAGCCTGGAAACAAGGTGTCCCGGAAGGAATATACCTTGTAATAGGAAGATCCAAAAATCTAATCATGATATGGAGAGGCATGCACTTGGGGTGACCCACACCTTGACACTTGAGGCCAGATCCGAGGATGCAGAGGAGTTTGTTAGAGCTCAGGTTCCTATTTATATGTGCACCCTTAGAAAGAACAAAGACGAAGTGAGGTAGCAGAGATCTCGTAGAATTATTGCAAGAACTATGAGATGAAAATGGGTAAATGATTCCAATAAGGATGTAATGGGGAAATGGGGAATGCAAATTTTGTTTTGTGAGTATACATGTATGGATCCAGATATGGCGCATGACTATGGTTTGCCTCTCTGTGATACTTTGTAGTAAGACTATGAATGAATATGATAAGGTTAACATTATGTTTACATTAATAACTCCTTCGTATTATTTGTATATGTCTTTACTCTTCTTTTGATCTTTTATAATCATGGACCTTACTTAAATGATTAAGTATATTTTTAGGTTCACAACTTCCCAGTTCTAAGTTAATTCCGTTGTGCACTTTGTTACTATTGTGACTGAAGGGGTGTAGAAGCCATCCTGAGCTCTATAACTTCTTCATGTCTATTAAATCACTAAGTTAGAATCATGAATTATGTCTTCCATTGAACTCACATAAAGGAGAGACTCGTCTCCCTCTCACGCACCTCGGTGAGCACCCAACACCTATTAGGTGTTGGGTGATCACTTGTTCTTAGTGGGGTGTAAAAGGCACTAAAGGATGACTTGGAGGAGGTTAAGGAGGTGTGTAAACTGTAAAAAGTGAGGTAGGAGAATGTTATTCCCTTAAAAGAACATAGGAAAACTTTGCTCGAGAGGGCATGGTTGAGAGAAATGGTGAAGATGCTCTTTATCATGAGGGAAGAACATGAAAGGTAGATCGCTTATGCATCTGCGGGGTGGTGTAATAAACCTCCCACCTCACAAGATGCTGATCCTGGATTATGCTATAGATCATTGGTGGAAAGAGATTACATTATAACGTAGTAGTGGATGGATTTAAGTTTTACGGGAGCCCAGAGGATCTGCTACGTGCAACATCCCCTAGAAATTAACATAGGTGTGGAGGTTAATGTTCTCACTGAGGAAGCCGAGGTTGGGGAAAGATGGGATGGCTGGCATCAAATGGGAAGACCTGCATTACAACCATCTTCAAATGTGCTTTGTATATGGAAAATAAGATGTGGAAAAGGTAATTCCCATATTGGTGTCTTGAAGGATATGACCATTACCATTCGGGAGAGTAGGTTCACTAGGGATTTTGAAGTCTTGGCGCATTTGTTGAGGTAGATAATTTCCTAGCTTTACTTGGGTTTGGTGGAATGTGGTGTTATAAGAATAATGTTGATCTCCGGTTTAACAAGTGGGTACATAAGCTTTGAAAACAAGGAAGAGAGGGTGATTGTACCACTTGTAATGGGAATTCCACCCCTATACTAAGCCCCTTAGAGAGGAGATCCTTGATAGAATATATGTGTGCTCTGTAAGAGATCCGTTGGAGACCATCCACCCTACATTTACGGAGGCTCGGACATCGCCATGCCTAAAATTGGAGTCATAGTTCGAGTTTGATGATGCTGGATTTTAATGTAGAAGGGTACACAAAGGATATGGTGATACTACCAATATAGCATGTGATAATTGGTGTGCATGGGACTTATGAATTAATTAGGTGATATCTAAAAGGATCAAGCAACCAAGGTATGAAGAGCACGAGAGATGGAGGTGTGAATAGTTCGGTGGAGGAAGAAATGCCTGGAGGAAAGGTAATAACTAAGTATTTTGGGGATGCATACCCCGAGGTCTTTTCAAGAGAAATGGAAGCTCACTTTGGAGGGAGGAAAAGTGAAAAAATATGCTAGGTTATGTTTTGATAAGCACATTGTGAAGCAAGGTGGTGGGTCGTGCATAGTGAAAACTTATTGGAGTGGCGTGAAGTAAGAATTGCGCTCGATTTCGATTCTCAAAGAGCAATATACCCACCACTATCAAGGATTACAATGGCCATGGAACCACCTCTTCCCACATTTAGGCATGTGAGGATGCCTGGGAGCACCAAAGGGCACTTGGAGAAGCTTTACCACCCTCCCTATGGGTACACAAGTTGTATTCGACATTACATGAGTTACGCGCACACCTAGTACATCCATTCTAAAATTGGATGCTAGATGGGGAAATTGGACATACATGTGGAGTTATGTTCTCACTCTGGATGGTTGGCATCAAATGGGAAGACCTCGCATTACAACCAGTGTATATGGAAAATAAGACAAAGGTAATGCCCATAGGTGTTTGAAGACCATTACCATTCGGGAGAGTAGGTTCACTAGGGATTTTGAACTAAAGTAGTTCTAAACTTGATTCCTGTGGTGTTATAAGAATAATGATAACAAGGGGTACATAAGCTTTGAAAAAAGGAAGAGAGGGTGATTGTACCACTTGTTGATGGAAATTCCACCCCCTATACTAAACTTCAAGAGGATATCCTTTGATGGAAATAAGAGATCCACCATCCCCTATACTAAACCCTCAAATGATATCCAATATAACATGATAGAATATATGGGTGCTGAAAGGCTCGTAAGTAAGAGACCATCCAAAGGAGGAAAGGTAATAACTAAGTATTCTGCAGGGGATACATACCCTAAGGTCTTTTCAAGAGCTCATCCCCCTACGGAAGAGGAGATCCTTAGTTTGATTATGCTCAGAGTCATCTAGTTTGATTATGCTCGGTTTGTTAGTGATATACCAATATAACATGTGATAATTGGATGAATGGGACTTATGAATTAATTGGGTGATATGAGGTGTTGAAAGACTATAAAATGCCTCACTCTGTAGGATTGTGCCATGAAAGAAGATAGATTGGTAAACTTACTTGGTGGACCTAGCTTGGAAGCGTTGTTCGAAGAGGAGGAATGGCGATGGAGACCTATAATTCGAGTGTGCATGATGCTTTGAAAAGGAGAGAGGAAAGATGGTATATGTTATTGATGAAGAGGAGATGGAAATCCTAAATGTCAACCATTCAGTTGGGATGTGCTAAGTAGTTGAGAGTGCGAGACACATGTGTGTGTGCAATTGATATAGATGAACCACTCAAAACCAAGAAAGTTAACATCGGCTTGGAGAAGGAGCCCAAGGAAGCTATCATTTGGGACTATGGTCGACAAGGAAGTATCAAAGATCATCAATCTCTTGCACAAATTTGAGGATTAATTCCCAAACCACGGTTGGGATGCTACCACGAGTTGAAAGGCATCCACCATTCATTCAGGGGGAAATGAGGATAAAGTTGAAGGATGGTGCGTCATCAATCCGATGAGGAAGAAGCCTTATAGGATGAAGCCCAACATGTGTGTAAGGGTTAAGCCTTATAGGATGAAGCCCAACATGCGTGTAAGAAGAGCTAGACAAAATGATAGCATCCGGTATCAATGAAGCTATGGAAGAATCATAATGGATAAGTCCAATGGTGATTAGCATAAAGAAGGATTGATGGATTAGGATATGTCCGGATTATAGGGAATTGAATGTTATTTGTATCATAGATCCTTTTCCCACCTCCTTCACTGAAGAGATTTTGGAAGGAGTTATTGGGCACAAGGTCTATTCCTTTACGGATGGATTCTTGGGATATCACCAAGTAAGGATTGCTAAGGAAGACCAATATAAGACAACTTTCACCACTGAGTGGGGATGTTTTTAATATACGGTCATGACCTTTGGATTGAGGAATGCACCCACTATATTTTTTTGCATCGTGGTACAAGCATTTCAGGATTTCATCCAAAAATTCCTTTAGGTGTATTTGGATGATTAGATGGTGTATGGATTGGTTAGGGACCATTGTGATAACTTAAGGTTGATGTTTGAGAGATGTCGGCAATTGAGGATCTCCCTCAACATCAAGAAATGTATCTTTGCAACTCTATTTGGAACGTTGTTGGGGCATATCATATGCAAAGAGGGCTTACTGGTGGATCCCGCAAAAGTTGCCGTTATTGTGGGGTTATGGGAGCCTACCAGCCCAAAGCATCGTGCGTGGATTTCTTGGAAACACTGTGTAGTATAGAAAGTTTATTAAGGGATACGCCAAGATCGCCACCCCTTTGGAAATATTTCTTAGACATAAGAGTGGCTTTCGATGGGGAGAGGTACAAAAGAGGGCATTTGACACTCTAAAAGAAAGGCTTATCACTTTGCACCTATTCTATGATTCCCTTCATGAGATAAACATTTCCATGTCCACGTGGATGCCTCAGTGTAGTGATGGGTGCCATTCTTACTCAACCTAGAGAGGGGATTGTTGATCATCCCTTATGTTTTACAAGTAGGAAGTTTACACCAATAGAACAAAATTATACAATGACTGAGTGCGAGGCATTAGTCAATAATCTACATGCTCCACAAATTTAGACAATATCTGCTGGTGAATCCCTTCATATTCTACTTTGACCATATGGATTTGAAGTATCTAGTAAACAGAGTAGTGTTGCAAGGGTGCATATATCGTTGGGTACTTTTATTTCAAGAATTTGAGTTCAAAGTGGTGGTAAAACTAGGAAAGAACAATTATGGGCCGGATCATTTATCGAGATTGATTCGGGAGAGGATGCGTAAAGTATTAAGGAAACCATGCCAGACACGCAACTATTTAGGTTGTGGCGCATGCTCTTGGATTTAGAAGAAATTGTTGTTTTTCTCAAGGAAGTTATGGTGCTTGAAGGGATGTATGCTCTAGAGAGGAAAAGATTAGCCATACGCATCATGCCCTTCATGTTGATCAATTGGGATTTGTATAAAATGGGCCACGATGATATTTTGCATTGGTGTGTATTAGAACATGAGCGTGTGGCCATAATAGAAGAAGCCCATGGTGGGATTACTAGAGGACACTATGTGAGGGGAATCTGGCGTGCGTAAAATCCTAGTTGCCAGACTATAGTGGGAGATAATTCACCAGGATTGCATTAAGTTTTGTAAGGCCTGTGACCACTGCCAGTGCCTTAGTAAACTTGGATGAAGGGATGAGATGCCCTTGCACCCCATCGACAATGCGAGAACCTTTTGAAAAATGCAATACATTTTGTTGGACCAATCTCACCATTGCACACGAAGGACTAACTCATGGTATATTATTACTGCATTGATTATCGATAAGGTGGGCAGAGCTGCACCCACTAAGGATTGCACCATAACAACAGCTGCTAGATTTTTGTGAGAAAAGATTATAAGTAGGTATGGGTGCCCATTAAGTTAACAAGTGATAGGGAACTCACTTCGAAATCAAACCATCAAGATTCTATTGGCGAGAATTCATGGTAGCCCATCACAAGACTACCCCTTATCACCCTCACGCAAATGGGACTACGAAGCATTCAACAAAATCCTTAGCCACACACTAACTAAGATATGTGATATGGGTAGGTAGGATTGGGATGACAAGGTATCAGCAATTCTTTAGGCATATAGAACAAAGTATAAAAGGTTGAACAAAGCCACACCATTTAAAATAGTGTTCGGGTGTGCAGAGGTTATTTTTTGGTTGAATTCATGCTACCATCGCTATGTATAGTGCATGCGGGAGGGTTGGACAATGAACAAGTGCTTTGGAAGAAAGAATTGATTAATTGATAAAGTTGGATGAAAGGTGCTCACTAGCAAGATGGAGCAAAACAACTGAAAAAGATAAGCAAAAGGCATGACATGGCGCCACATTAAGAACAAACTTGAGTTTGAGGTTGGCAAGATGGTATTGCTATATGATTATCTTATTTCTCTATTAGGTTAGCTTGTTTACTTTATCATATTGCATTGCATTTTGTATGTTGCATGGAGTTGGTGTTTTTAGCAATGGAAATTTTTTCGTATATGGCTTTTCATGTCATATTACACTTTTTTTTATTCTTTTTAATAAGAACCGATGATGAAGATCATTAGCAATATGATGAAAAACTAAAGTTGTTTAAAAAAGGATGGATGTTGGTTCATTCCCCTTCTTCATACTCATTTTTCTTCTATATCCCCTTTCCTTTCTTCTTCTTCACACTATTCTTTCTTTTGTTCTCTTTCTATCATCTTTTTGATTGTCAATCGAGTTCTTCTATCACCCCATCGAAAATCGAGGGGGCATCCTCCATTCTACTCATTTTTCTTCTATCCCTTCAAACTTTTCTACTTGTTTATGCTTGTCTACATTCTTTGAAGTGACGATGCTTATGCCACCTCAAAGAGGGGAAAATGTAGACAACTAAAACATGCTTACACTTATAATTTCATCCAATTCATCCAATTGATGGTACTTTGTTAATCACCCTTTCTTCACTCCATTCTCGGATGCCCATTTACGACACCTTCTCGGTCGTATTCCTCCTATAATCAGCTTATTTGGCTAATATCTCTCTTATTAGCTAAACATTCCTCCTTTCGGCCATTCAAAACCTAACTAATTCTCTATAGACCACTTCTATTGGCTTTGTAGGCTATCTCTCAGTCACAATTGGTTATCCAGACCCTCCTAACTCTCAATGAGTCTCTATTCACTTGCTAATCAAGTTTAACTAGCCTAAACCCTAGTTAACTAGCCTAAACCAAGCTTAAATTAGCCTAAAGCATGTTTATCCTAATCTAATCTAAAAGCTTTAGTCCCACATGAACCCAAATTCCAAACTCTTCCATTTGGAAAACTATAAATAGAAGGATCACCCCTCCCTCTCAAACTTACAACTTCACTCACAAATCCTTCTCTCTCACACTTTGTAAAGGCATTAGAAACCATTTGTGATAGCTTTAAGCTATAGAACATTTGGATCTTGGCCATACTCCATTGTTGAAGCTCCTCCATCTCACATCCATTAACTTCATAGTAGGTTAGTAGGAGGGTATCTAACTTGGTCTTGTATCCATTTTAGAGAGACCTCTTCACCTCCATTGAAGAAACAACAAATCTAATTTGATTTCTCATAGGTTTAACTAGGTTCACTTTATGTTTTAAAGTAATCATAGAGTAGTAGAGATAAAATGATAGTGTTTTAGTTTAATTCATTATTGTATAACTTATCTTGTTTAGCACTCATCTCATGATGCATGGATGAGTTAGCAAAGCTTTGAGGTTCTTTAGCCTCATTCCATAGCTTTTGCAACTTTCCATTACATATAACAAATCTTGGAGCTTGTGCTTGAGGATTGCATACTTTTTCAATGGCAAGGTAGGGACTTCACCCATGTATTTTTATTTTTATGTGTTGTGCAAATCGTTGTAAAAGAATGAATTTTGAGTATTTTTCTTTTGGGATTATAATGGCCTTAAGGTTATGTAGGAGAAAGAAAATGGTGAAAATATTGAGGGAGTGATAAGAGTTTATATTATTCTTTTGGATGGATTTTGGGGTTGGGTGTTCCACCTTTTGATAATGAGAAAGATTTCTTATTTATCTTGATATTTGTATTGAGGGAGGGATAAGAGTTTAGGGAGACATAAGATAAATTGAGAGAGGGATAAGAGTTTGGTTGTGGTTATGTGAATGAATTTTTGGAGGCTTTTTACGGTGGACACATAAACCCCTTAGGAGGCATAAGTGATTCATCGTGTTTCTTCTCTCCCTTGGCTTAAATTTGAGCCTTTTTGGTTGGGAATTTATTTATGTTTGTTGTTAATTTGGATTGTGCTTGTTGCTCAAAATTTTAGTGTAAATGGTTATTGTTAAAGCCTTGTGAAAGTTTTCATTGTTGTTTGATACCCTTCATTGCTTCATTGTTAGGGCTCAAGATCCAATGAAGAGGATGGCTTATCCTTCTCATTGGATCATAGGTTTGGTGGAGAGTGTTGCGTAATCCCCTTATTTTATTGTTGTGATTGAAGTTGAAGATTGGAGGATTCATGCTATGTTGGAGAAAAAAGGATCACCTTTCAAATGTTGTTTCAATGTTGAAATAGTGAAAGTTGTAATCTTGTAAATTATTCTTTCATATTCTTGCAAAGAAGAGATTTTCTATTATAAGAAAATGAACTATGCTCATTGAGAAACAGGAATTGCATTATTTCCTTGTTGAAATTTTTATTATTGTCAAAATTTAAGTTCTTGTAAAGTTTATTATAAATATTTGTTGTATTAAAAAGGGTGAAATAAGAACTTGAAATTTGTAATTTATTGAGAATGTGTTCCTATCAAATCTTGAAATGTATCGTACTTACTTTTTCTTTTATTTGGTAAAATGGTTGTGTTTGTGTTAGAAGAATCAATGAAAGTTGTACTATAATTTCCTTGTGTGAATGGTTACCACTCTTGTTGTGTTAAAAAATGAAATGGTATTTGGTAATTTGTTGAATTTATTTTCTCTTTTATAGCTTATAAGAAATTTTATTGAAAAGGAAATCTTGTAGTTGTTATTATACACTATTGCAATGGAAAAGCTATGTACTTAGTAATTTAAGTCATGAAACAAAGAAATGACATCAACCTATCAACTAATGAATTGTAGGCACCTTAATTAAAGTTAATGTTACCTTAGAAACCAACCTAATTAGAATTTTTTTGCAAAATGCTTGAAATTAAGGTTCTATTTTGGGAAATAGAAGTGTTGCCCTATGTAGAGTGGTGGTTTTAGGACCACCACCCTACCCAAAGTGGTAGTTTTAGGATCATCACCCAGATAGGGCGGTGGTTTAAGGATCGTCACCTAGACAGGGCGGCCATCACAAGAGTGTTGGCTTTCTTTGGGAGTCGATTTTGTCACTTTCGAAAAAAAAATAAAATCCATGACTGTGCAAATTCCAGAATGGATTTAATTAAAATATGAGTTTTAAAACTTCAAAATGAAACTACCAACAACTCATAAGGGAAAAAACTCATTTGTTTAAGCATATAAATTCTCTTATGGGCACCCAAATGTGTATAATTTCATAGATCTAATGAAATGGGGTTTTCCCCAAATAATGAACTCAAGGATGTAAATAACTAAATCAGTAAAGCTAGATTCATGGTGGAATCTCTATAACAATCAAATATTGAACCTTTCATTAACAAACCCATGAATAAACTAAATTAAGAGAAGAATGGAGTGGAGGAATATTTTCCCATTTGCAAACAAGATCCAAAGAAATTTCTCCATGGTTTCACTTCTTGTTTCCATGGCCTCCACTCCTCCAACCTACAAATTAAAATGGAGCAAATGAATGAGTTAGTGTAAAAATATAGAATGAGAATGCCCCATAAGGATGTTTGAGTTCATTTGAAAATACCTAGATCTAATGGTGTATATCCATTTAATCTAAGGGTTAAGGATTAACCATACACCTTTCAATTGGTGGCACTTTATGGGGTAGCGTAATTTTAAAAGTATGGGTATTTGAGTTGAATGTGGAAAATTAATGGTAAGGGAAAGCTAAAACTATAACCTTATAAATTTAAGTGAATTTATGGCTTGGGTCCCTAGGGGATAAATTAAATAATTACAAAAAAGGTAATATATGTAATGAATTCTAAGGGTTAATTAATTGGAATTTTTATTTTTTAGATAGACAGCCTCATGGGAGGCATTATTGTTAATTGTTGCGGGATGTAAGAATTAAACTAACTTAGGAATTATTGACACCATTCATATTTTAAATAAGATTAATTAACAGTTACCCTAGAAAGGGATTTATCCCAAAGTAGCCTTGTGTAAATTAATAATGATAATTATTAATTTAGTAAGCGACAACCCTTCATATGTGTAAATTTTAGTAAACAAGAAACAATATAAACATAGTTATTAGTACTTGATGCAACTCTTTTTATCAAAAAAAATTATTCACTAGTTTTCCTAGTTAAGTATTGAGTTTTGTCTTGGGATTTGTGTGTCAAAAATTTGGCCATTACATGTAATCTCAAACAATAGGGTAATCCACCAAGGTGAACAAATGGAGGATTTACTACTTAAACTTATGGCCTTTTACATGTGTTCATAAGATATTAAATAACAATCCTATTTCAAAATATACATCTCAATATTCTATTATTAATACCCCTCCCAATACAACTTATCAATTATAAAATAATCCTTAATTTATAATATATACAAACTACATGTTTTCCTTACGACATTTTTATAGCTTTTGTGTTTTCACATATTTAGAGATGGAATAAATATCTTTGTAACATCATTCCCTTGATGATAATATAGATATTAAATAGACCATCGGATGGTATAAAAAGTTAATAATCAAGAGTCTTAGCTCGTACTGACATTTTCTGTCATATACATACATGCATACATACATATAATTGTATGCTGGAAAATGAATGTTGGATAATGAAAATTATTTGGAAGGAAATAAATATAATTATGTTAGTTCTCTTGCTTGGACTCATTTTTGGGTCATTTTCTAGTATACTTGGCACTAGCTTTGATAGGATATCAGTTTGTGGTTCGTTTATACAAAGTTTGATCTATTAGTTGTGGCATGATAACATGGATAAATATATGGGTTTAAATTATAAATATGAAGCTTGGAATATTAAACCACTTAATATAAATGGGTGGCATATGAAAATGTTTTATTGGGCCTACATTCCATATAACATGGATTAAATTTATTAATATTTTGTTTAAATTGGTGGCATATTTAATGAGACATTGATAACTTAACCAAAGTCTAAGAAATGTTATGCGAACCATGTATGGTTAATATGGAGATAAGTTTAAAAGAGTGTGTGGCAAGTTAAAGTTATATGGATAGGTTTTTGGTTTATTTACATATATTGCAGGCCTAACTCCTTGGGAATGGTTAAATTCATTGAGAAGATAGCCTAAACATGGTTGCGTTCCTTCATTCTTCCTCATTTGATAATTGTTTGTTCTATTGGGCTATTTTCTTGTTTTTTAGAGGAAGTTGAATCCTCTCCATTGTGTTTTATTTTCGTCCATGAATGAAATATTGATAATGGATAAATACCATGATGGTTTCAAAAAAATGCTTTAGTAAGATTATTTCTAATTTATTTTTGGAGGATATTTCAGAACAAGAAAGTAGAGCTAAGAAAGACATGGGTATAATAGGCATGGGTTTCTCCCGATTAATTATAACATAATAGTTATATTTTGATTATGGCATATTGGGTATTTTATGAGTTTTGTTTTCATGTCAAAATATTGATATTCATTTATTAATGTTTAGTGGAATTTTTGTATATGGGTTTTATATCAAAAGTTTTTGTGATGGATTACATTTGCTACCTAGATTACATGTGGAAATGGCATATAGATTTGGGTCTTTCAAGCTTATAATATTATTAGGGTGTGAGTATATATGTGAAACAAAATTGTATGAATGTTCTCTATGTATTGATATATGTGTATGCCTATTTAAATATAAAAGAATGAGATTATGGGATTAAACTATGTTTTATTTTCTAGATATGTGTATTTCATTTTATGAAATGGAACATTATTTGAATTGACTTTATTGTACTCTTGAACATATGTTTCATTCTGGGTTTTCTGATTTTTAAAATTAAATGAATGAAATGAAAGAGCTTAGTTTTGGTATTATTTTGTTAAAGGAAAAATGAATTGGAATATCTCGGTTGGGACTTGTGTTTCAATGGTTAATTTCATTGTCATCTAGTACATAGGTTAAATACACCCATAATGGGTTTGTATGTTAATAATTTTCTGCATGTATGTGTGTATATATTTTTATATAGGAACCAACTTTGTTTTGTTTTATTGTATGGGAATGTGAAATAAGGAGAGTAGGATGTTAATTTATTGCCTATTTATCTTATATGGTCTGAAATTTATCACGATACATTAATAGTGTTTTTCTGTCCATTTGGGTTTTAATATTTAAATTTATTACTTTAGATATCTATTCCTACTTGAGGATATAAATACTTATTAGGAAAAAAGTACTATTGATGTATGTTTTTATGAATAAGAACTATGTGTACAATTGATTTGAAATTGGGTCTTGATGAAAAACTGAATTTTGAACTAAGTTAGACATATTATTGTGATAAGGAAATGAGATTTTCTTGGTAGCTGATTAACTAAAATTAGATGAAACTACTATGGGGAAGTATAATAATAGTTAATCTAATATAGGAGAACTAAAACATTGTAAACAATGCTAAGATAGTATGGAACGATTTTAAATAATTATACGAAATGAAATAAAACCCTAACTATGCAAAGATGTAAAAAGGAAAGGACTTAGTTGATTAACAAAGGCTATTGTAGGTTGTCACATGTCTGATTAGAGATTCGAGGAGTAGGAACGATCACTCACAAAACCTTCCTAGGAAGATATAAGTGGAATGTAGTGCCCAGGAAGGTATTGGGGTGCCCCAGGGTGCTCTTCTCTTGAGAATAGGTGCATTGGTCTCTGTAAAAGCTCATAATCTAATTTTGGTGATGTCTCAAAGTACCCTGGAATATTATATTTCTGTCATACTGAATATGCGGATGTGTACCAGATATATGAAATGATTTAAGATGAAGGAATGACCTAAAGAATAAAAAGAAGTATCAAAACCCTAAAAATAAAATATGTAAAATGAATGGGTCAGAGTGACCTCAGCTGCCATAATATTGGGCTTACTAATCTTAGTGGCACACTACATTTAGGACCCAAATGTAGTTCTAGTGTGTGTGTGCATTTCATGCCATAGGTGCTCTTCACGGTCAAATTTCCTAAAATTATGAGAAACAATAACTATAGAAAATGTATTAACATGTGTGCATGTAATAGAATAGAATGCCTCCACTTATGTTGTATGTGTTAATGTATATCTCCTATCCTTTATGTGTGAAATTATGTGGATTCAAGTGATGTAATGGATGTAACTCTTGATGGAGTGAGAGTATTACGTTACTCTCAAATGTTCATTATGGTCTCATAACTTTATATTTATAGGGGTCTCTTTCTCTAATTTTGTAATTAACACCAACATGGCCGACTAGGAAAATGATAAGCATGAAAAATGGATACAAAGATCCCAAAAAGAATCAAGAAAGTGGAACAATGATTGAGGCACCCCAGAAGGGACTAGGGCACCCAGGGGCACTCCAGTACAAGCTTGAGTGACCTGATTTAGGCTTAAATGACTAAAAATGAAGAAATATCTAGGCATGTATATGAAAATATGGGGGAATGAAGAAATAAAAGGTAAAAATAAGATGGAAAAAAGGTGGGATTAATTAGTACTTTCTTCACTTGAGAACCTTCCAAATAGTAGTATTATAACGAGCTAAATAACTCCTAAAGTGCATGATTTTCTGACTACATTTTTCCCTTGCTTTATGCTGGTGAGTGGAATTTCTCAGTAACATAAAGTACATACATATGTGTACCTAACATCCATGTAGAGTGTAGTAGAGACGTGGGAATGGACTAGACTCAAGATTGGAATGACAAAAAGGAAAAGTGGAGGAGCATGGATTCTAAAGATGAAAAATGCACATGAAAAAGTGATGAGAGTGAACCTAGGGAGAAACACATATGTAGCTATTACGATGTGTAGTGTACATACATGGTTAGTAAAGGAAAATGTCGTCACAATGTTTTTTCATTGCATTGTCATCGTCATCATCTTCATCATTGTTGTTGCCCCCAATTTGACTATTTTTTTCTCATATGGCCAGACCTGCAAGGAGAAAATGATGAAGTAGTCAAATATGTATGTATGTAAAAACGATGTGTAAAATACGCAAATGTAAAATACATGAAAAGGAAAGTGTAAATTGAACATGTGCACCTTATCCATGTCGAGATAAAGGTTTTAGATGGATATCCTATACTAGTGTGATTTTTTTGGGTGATCTCACACCACCCTTGATGAAGAAGTGTAGGGAGGAAATGCTTTGTGTCCTCCAACCCTAACCACTTCTGCTAAAATGTGTGAATATATTTCTGTAGCGTCCAATTTTTTTGGGAGATTTGACACCAACTATACGAAGTAGTGTAGAGATGCACACCCATTGTAACCCCCAAGCTTGTAATTGCTTCCCAACCAATTCATAAGGACACCATGTCTTGTAGAGGCTGATTATAATAAAACGGTGTAAATAATCTGTGTTAGTATGAAAAACCCTTAATTATGTCCCCTTCTCTCTTAGCACATGCGACGTTGGCAAAAGGAAAATACAGCCCCAAAAGAGGACCTACCTATATAAATCTAAAAGGAAAATATGTTCCCTAAAAGGAAAGGGAAATCACTTGGTAGAACCAAGGTGCCAACAAAAGGGGATGGATAGCCAAAACAAGTGTTATTCTACAATCACATGCATGCAATAGGAGAAGTGTAAAATAGTAGACAATGTAGTGTAAATATGCAAAAACAAATATAGACCACACAAAGTGGGTTGTAAATATGAGATATCATTCACGATGTCATAAGACATGCAAGGCTGTCATGGCCAAAAAAACAAGAACGTGTACACAAAAACATAGGGAAAATCCCACATACAATGGAAAACAATGGAAGACAAGTATAAAAACAAACAATCGAGGAGTCATGGAGACGTATAATCCTACAAAACAAGTGTTGCACATGGAAAACCCATTAGCATTCTAGAGTGATAACCATTATCTCAAAGCATTTATGAGAAATTAATATAAGATGTTAAGTATAAAATTAAACAATAACACCTAGATAAGATGAATGTGGATGCCCCCAATGACTAATATAGGAAGGGTAGAAGGAGAGCACCCATGCCGCATGTAAAATTCATGTATCTGTGATCACAGTAAACAAATGTGTGACTACGCATGTACGTATTATATGGATAATGACATATATGAAATCAACCTAATATGTGTAGTAAATTGATCATGCAAAACAATAGCAAGACAAAGTAAATGCCCCTAAGAAAATGTAATATGTTATGAATGATTGGAATGGAATGTAACATGGAATGGTAGGAGAAGCATTCCCCCATGAGTGTATGGAAGTGTATGCAATGAGGTTCATTTTTTCCCCTCAACAGTCAAGAATGAACCATAAAAAAGAGTGTGTCATCAAGAAACAAGAGTGCATCATTAGGAAACAATCAAGTAGTGTTTTTTTGTGTCTAAGACACTGCGATGAGTGTATATATGTAAATGATGATGAGATGTGACATGTGGAGAGATGTGTGTGAACACTATAGCCGAAGCGTATATCACGACTTGTAGAATGGATGAGTGATGATTTATCCCTACGTGTATATCAATACAAAATGAATGGATTGAAATGGGTGACGATTTAGCCTAAATCGTATGTCACTACAAGATGAAAGGAGAGAGTGGTGATGTAACATAAGGTGTATACCAATACTATATGATAATGGAGGTGGTGATTTAGCCTAAAGTGTATACCACTACTAGAGGAAATGATGGAGGTGGGTGATGATTTATCCTAAAGCGTATGTCACTATCCTAAGAATGTCACATGATGAAATGTCACATGGTGAGTGTAAGGTCCATTTGATTGGTAATCCCTTGACATTTGAGTATGGACTGAGGAACTAAAGTGTGTCATAGGGTGGTGAGCACATCACGTAGAACAATTTAGGGTATGTAGTAATGGTGAGGTGACTATAGGATAACTAGAATGTACTAATGCATGGTGTGAATAATGCAATGTAGGATGTGCATGGCATATATAATATGTAATACGAAAGAGGTGATGATAAGTGTAGATAGAAATAGAATATTTAGGGAAAAATTGTAAAGCTGACCAAATATATATTGTAATCTAGCGTAATATGTAGAACGTATGTGGAAATGCACTATGTATGATGGTACTATGTATAGGTTATGCAATGATATCCTAATAATGTATGTGGTATATAGGGTAAGGACTAGTATAATGTAGAATGTAGGGATGAAATGTAAAACTAGATGGATATGTAATGACAACTAGTATAGTAAATAGAAAATTTATGATGCGAAAATGTGTAATGTATAAAATGACTAACTACCTAGATACTGGAATGAATTTAATGCATAGGTGAGGACTATTATAATGCATAATAAGTGTAGAATGAGGGGTGTATGACACAATATATGGTTGGATGTAGTGTAGTATGCCTACGATGTAGTGTGTGGGGTTTAGTGTAATGGTAATCCCTCAACACTCAAGTATGAACCAAATCACAAGAGTGTGTCATGGGTAACAATAGTGCTATGATGTGTTATGTGCTATGGTGGTTGGAAAGCATAGTAAATGAGAACTATGAAAGGTGTGATGTAAAACTATGTAAATATGCTAGAATAAGGGAGGGATTAGGTGTTATGCCTCCTAAGTGTACTATGATGATGAAGATCTATGCAGCGACATGAGAGGTGTCATACCATTGTGGGAGAGTGTCATCTATGTCATGATAAGAGTGAGGGAAAACACAATGGTAGGACGAAGCAATAGTAGGACCATGCGATGGTGGTGAAACTTGAGATATGTCTTGTTCATCAGTATGAGTAGTAGTTTTGAAAAAAGTGATTATATGTGATAAAAAAGTGTGACCATAAATTTTTCATCATCATATTAAGTTTCATCTGAGTCTCAATCATATACATATGTAGGATCTATAGCAGATGTAGGAATTTCAAGCTTTAATTTAGGTGGTGATTGTGACGTATAACTTGGTGAGGTGGCTGATACTTTTAATAGAAGAGGAGAGAGATCATCCTTAAGAGGAGGTTGTTTATGTTGACTTGGTGATGCCAGAGATGATTTGAGAAGAGGTGGCATATCGATGTTGAGAGGTGGTTGCTTATGTGGCTCTTGAATTTTATTAGAAGTAATAGCATGATGCTCATTAGAAAAATCAGATTTGAGAACCCATTGAGATTTAACAAGGTGAGATGACCATGTAATAGATTGGTGTGTGGTGAATGAGATGAAACCTTGATGCTCAAGATGTTTAATTCTTCGTTGTAAATCATAACAATCATTTTCATTATGTTTGTTGATTTGATGATAATTACAATATGGGAGACCATGATATTTTGCAAGCTGACAAGGAGGATAACCATGAGTAGATGGCAAGTTGATTAATTGATGAGTTATGAGTTTGGGAAGAACATATTGTTGCATAGCATTGATTGCAAACTTGAGAGGCATGGGTAGTGGAAATATTTGAGGTTTGCTAATATGAGCACATGTAGAAGACATAGGATGGATATGAGAAGAAGAATAATCATGAGCCTGAGAAGTATCCTTAAGCTATTGAATTTCAGATTTAAGAGATGTGATTGTGGATTCCATAGCTTAAAATTTATCTTGAAATACAGAATAAAGAGCTTGAATGGATTTAAAAATAGATTTATTGGAAGTGGAATCAAGGGAGTCTGTAGAAAGATGACTAAAATAGTGTTAGGCAATATGTTGATAGATAGACACATATTCTCTAGGGTTTGTTGAAGAGCGTCTTTACAAGATGGGTGCATTTGAAACAATTAAAGCAAAGAGAATTTATAGACATTAGAATACATGGTATAAAGGATGAGAAAATCCCTAGAATGAAGGTGGATTCAAAGGTCGGGTTCACCAAAATGATTAAATAAAATTAGACTAAACTACTATGGAGAATTATAATAATAGTTCTTCTAATATAAGAGGACTAAAATGTTCTAAATTATGCTAAGATATTATGGAATGATTTTAAATAATTATACCAAATGAAATAAAACCGTAACTATACAAAGATGTAAAAAGGAAAGGACTTAGCTAATTGACAAAGATGGTCGTAGGTTGTAGCAGGTCTGATTGTAGATTCCAAAAGTAGGAATGATAACTCAGATGTCCCAAAAAGGATAGATCTAGAAGATATAAGTGGAATGCATGCATCAAGGAAGGTACTGGAGCACCCTAGGGCACTATGTTCTATAGATTTGGTTCCCTGGTCTCTATAAAATATTAGAATATGATTTTGGTGATGTCGTAAGGTACCTAGAATATTATCTATCTACCACACTTTGGATATGCCAAATTGAGCTAGATATGTGAAATTATGTAAGATAAAAGAATGACCTAGAAAAGACAAAGAAGTATAAAAACAATAGAAATAAAAGATGCAAAATGAATGGGTTGGACTGACTTGATTAGCTACCATAACAATGGGCTTACTAATCAGAGCACTACACTACATTTCGGACCCAAATGTAGTTCTGGTATGTGTGTGCATTTCGTTCCCTAAGTGCTCATTTTCTAGTCACACTTTGTGAAACAACATAGAAATAATAACTATAAAAATGTATAGCATGTGTGCATGGAATAAAATAGATTACCTCCCCCTATGATGTGTGTGTTGATTTAGATCTCCTAGCCTTGATGCATGCCACTATGTGGATGCAAGTGATACAATGGTTGCAACTCTAAATTGAGTGATAGTATTTTGTGATGCTAGGACACTCATTATGGTCTCATAACTTTATATTTATAGGATTATCTTGCTATAATTTAATACTTAAGCCTGACATAGCTGACTAGGAAAAATATAAAGATGAAAATGGCTAAAAAGAGCCAAAAAAGAAGTGGGAAAGTGGAACAAGGATTGAGGCACCCTAGGTGGGACAAGGGCACCCAAGTACAAGCTTGGGCACCCCGATTTAGGCTGAAATGATGGGAGAGTGAAAAAATAGTTGGGTATGTATAGTTAAATATGTAGGAATGATGAAATAAAAGGTAAAAAATAAGATGGCCAAAAGGTGAGATTAATTAGTACTTTATTCACTTGAGAACCTTCTAAATAGTAGTATGATTTTGGGCTCAATAATTCCTAAAGTACATGATTTTGTGACTATAGTAGCTAATAATGTTTTAATTTTCTATTGGATTATAGGAAAACAAGGACAGTTATTATAAATATTCTTTAGATGAATTTTATGAGACGTGTATAAATTACAAGATGAAGATCATTTTTTGTTAATTAAATATGATTTAATAGGAATTACAAATAAGTTGATTATTGTGAGTTATACTAGTATTGTGTAAGCTAATATTGATATACTTGTTAATTTTATTTGCGTTATTCAAATTAGAAAAATGGTTATAATGAATATAGGTTTAAACCTTGATGTTATTATCACTATATAATGTTTATGATGTAGAAAATGAGTTATTTTATTGATGAAATTTCTCTCAAATTGACCTATGTATATTTTCTCTCTCCTAACTATTATAGAGGTAAATAGGTTCCCAACCATGATCACAAAGATCAAGGTTCTCAAAAAATAGTCTTGATACAACATACTTCCACACACCAAGAACATATTTTCAAACTATATCATCATTTGGGACATCTTAGGAGTAGAAAGGGACACCATCTCATGCATTCACAACTCTATATAGTTCATGAAAAAACCTTATCTTCATATTAGGTTCAGAACACCTTCTTCAAAGACCTACTCGATCATATAAGTCTGTTGAGTTATAGACTTATCAACACACCACCATGCTTAAAAATACCTCCAACATGATTTTCAGGACTATAGAGAGTGTTCATGTACTTCATACACCTTTGTAAGTGGCATTCAAAGAATGGCCTCTTTAACACACTATGATTGATTCTTGTATTCACATGCTTCTAACAGTAAGAAGAAACAATTCACTCGTACCTTCAAAACTTTCCATTTGACTTTTCCAAGTATTTACATGGCCACTTAGTATGCATCATAATATTTCTAGGATGCCAATTTTTTCATCATGAAACCCAAAAATCTTACCTATACCTAGAATTTTCATCAACAAAACTATTTTTCTAGTCTATAAAGTCCCACATGTAAAGAAAATATGTCACTTATATATGCTTCAAGGAGTCCTCTAGACATCCAAGTAATTTTAATGGATTTATCAATTGATTATAAGATAAAAGACTTCCTCTTTTATCTTATCACTTCAGGATGAGGGTTTAGAGGGTTTCAAACTAGCTCAAAAAATGGTTAGAAATTTTTAAATACTTAACCAATTGCCATCAAAAAAATTTCATTATGTTATTATAAAAATTCCCTACAAAAAGTCTTTTATGATTTATTTGAAGAAGGCTTGTCAATTTGTCTTGACAACTTAGAAGTTAGAATGTTTAATATTCATTTTCCAAAAACTTCATTTTGGGAAAATATGCATAACTTTTACAAAAAACCTCGTGATGTCCTGATATGTTGACCACACCTTCTCAACTCACCCTTCCATGTATTCCAATTACCAATTTAACATATTTTGCTTTGGAAATATATGCCCCATCTCAATTGTGCATCTTTTGTTATCTAGTCTGAAGGATGTATTATGTCAGCTTGTGTAATTACTTTATTTACCTTCTTTAAAATGTTTTAATACAAAAACACCACATAAACCATCATATTATTCCCTTCAATGATCAGTTTGCATCATCATGCGTTGTCTCAACCATATCACTTTCCCACTAGCCTTATCTTCACTAAAATACATCAAAATGGTTGCCTTTATGCCCTATAAACCTTAGTATTGACCTAATAATCCTTCCACATATGTTATTCCATCTCATATTTCTCTGACCATGATTTCCTTTCTCTTCATTTATCCAAATTCTATGTTTTCATCAAAAATGCTTGGTTTAGGACTACAATTAAGCTTAGAACCACTTGAATCTTCATGTATTTGACCATGTTGACCTTTGTTACAAAAACATTAGAACTTCACACATATCTTATTGACCATGTTGACCTGTTATAAAAACATTAGAACCTCACACATATCTTATTAACCATGTTTGACCTTGTGAAAACTTCATACAACTTTGGGAAGATGCATTCACACAACTCCATTGCTTGACCATGTACTGGGATCCTACTTTCATACCATGACATTATGACTTGATATGACTTGACACCTAATGGAACCATCTAGACACCTTTGAGAAACATTTTGATATCAATGTAC
Source organism: Taxus wallichiana var. yunnanensis (assembly GCA_018340775.1). NCBI lineage: Eukaryota > Viridiplantae > Streptophyta > Pinopsida > Cupressales > Taxaceae > Taxus > Taxus wallichiana. The sequence continues at coordinate 1,590,764 of CM031239.1, forward strand.
AACTTGACATCAATGAAAACCTTATGACACATTTCCCAAAAATATCCCACTTCATCATTGATGGCAATCACCTAGAAACATTGATGGAAACTAATCAAGACCAACACTTTCTCATGTTTCTTAGTTCACTCTCCCCTTTTACATCTATGATAAAGATTACTTGACGACTTGACATGAAACAATGATAACCAATTACAAGAATGCATGAGAAATACAAACTTAGTTGTCCAAAAGCTTCCCCTAGGACTATATTCTCTTTTCTTAGCTCTTACCACCAGTATATACCTAGTGTAAACAATTATAGGCTCCCCCTAAGATTGTATTCCTCTTACCTGTCCTCATTTTGGCCATTAATCATGTTCCGAACTTTTTCCTTTCGTGAAATCATACCAAAAGATACAAAGTATTCCTTGTTTCTCTAATTCCTTACTATTTTGGGATTTGTACCTGATGTGATGCATTTTAGCCTATATCAAGCTCCCCTATCTTTACTTATCTCATTTAGATGCAAATATCATGTTTCATGATTTATCTTTGTATAAACTCTCATCTCCTTGTATTGTCAAACTTGCCCTCAAAATGGATGAAATTGTACCTAAGGCACCTTTTTTAGTTGAAAATGGACCAACTTTTTCTTGTTATGGAAACTCAGACTGATCATGAGCCAAATTCTTGTGAACCCCCTATTGTTCTACTATCTCCTTTACTTAACAACTCAAAGTTTGAGCTCCAAAAGAATGATAATAACACTAGAATATTAGTTACAATATTTTTCAAGTCCTGAATGGTTTTTGCAGTGTTCTTGGCAATGTTTTGTTCCAATTCACAAGTATACTCCACTACAAGGCTTACACTATTATCTCATCCTTGATAGATGCTTGGTTTTTAGTATTTCACATGCTTTTACCATTAAATCCTTATTGTTCAAGACATTCCACCATGCTAGATGGTTCATCCTCATGTATACAGTTGACTTGTACTATACATACCCATATTCTTACCAAAAATATCAATGTTTTGAAACGATTTACACCATTAGACATCATATTCTCTCTTCTATGAGTTCTAAAAACTTGCAAGAATTCTCATAACTTTATGGTACTTTTTTAAGAATCTGAATACATCTTCTATATATCACAACAACACTCCATTTATGATTGTATTGTGTACTAGCAAAAGGAACAATTCATCTTATTTCTTTCTTCACTACTTAAGAGTAGTTGTGTACGTATTCCTTCATATGAGCTTATTAGAAGATAGGAGAACTAATATACCTTAATCAAGGTCATATTAGGAATTTTTAAGTTCTTTCATCATCATACAAAGATCATATTTTCTTATCCTTTATTAATGTCATATTCCCTTTTCTTAGGCTCTATAACAACCCCTGCTTCATATTGAGAGCACACTATGCATTTTGAGGGAAATGTAAGACCATGTCAAGCCTCCTTTGATCCTTCTTATGGTGTAAACAATAAATCTTGTCTCTAAATTCTAAAATGAAACTTCATTTCTTCATTATGCTTTTGAGTCACCAAGCTTTCTAGTAGCCTTTCTTGAGGGTTTATCCACTGTAGATTTTTATATAGGGACTTTTCATATGAAATAGAACAATTGTGGATTACCCATTATGTGTTTCCTTTTTGTGAAAATATTCACCTATAAATTCTTTTTCAAGAATGCACCAAATATTAATTTTAAGGTTCCATATTAGGTCTTAGAAGATAGCTATAGGACTTCATGAAGATTGTCAAGGAGTGCTCACACATGAGACATTTGTTGAGCCTGAAACCACTAAAATATTTTAGGAGGTATACCTAAGATGAGTTTTTCAAGTTTTCATCACCTAGTTCCATCATTTGGTCCTTTAAAACACATACCCTCATAAAACCCTAAGAGGGTTTATGTGCAAGCCCAAGAGATATAATTTCTTCACCATATGACTTGTACAAACTTCCATACCTCCAAATTAATACTTTAGGTTTATAAAACCATACCCTTCATGATTTTTTTATCATTAAAGAAAATGATACCATTAATCCACAATAATAATTACAAAAACCAATGCCATGCCTCCAAGTAGACAATTTTCTCAATCCTTAAGGATTTCAACATGAAAACACATCGTATTATTACTATAAAGATTTGCAATGGATTCTAAAATTCATATATCTAAATAATCAATAAAACCCCTTCATTGTTGATTCACACCCTATCTTTTCTTTATGATCATAGCAAGATCCATGAATTCATAGTCTTATTTCTTTAGACCAACACCTTGTAACCTCCATTAAAGATACAACACTACATGAATAGATACTTTAGTAACATGACAAGTTATCAAGCACTAAAATTATATTTCTTCAAAAAATTACTTCTCATGCCTTCATTAGGTATAATATTGATGTTCGTTTGAATTTCAAATTCATTATTTTAGTCTGAGAAGGATCCGAGATTGAACTTTAACATAAAATTTATGGATTAATTGTCTTAATTATAGCCAAAAACTTTTATAAATCACATGAGAATACATTACTTTACTTCGATTCACCTTGACAGAAAAAAATTGTTTTTCTCCACATTTTGGTCAAGGTTACACGAGATCTGATCATTTGAAGATACTATCAATGAATAGATATTCACTTGATGAATTGAACACTCACATGCATTTAATGATTTTTCCTCTAATATTTCTTTCAAATATATATTATATATCTGGTCTAAATCTTCAAGATACATGCTTACTAGGTATATCACATCATATTCACTCATCCATACTTAAAAATACCATCTTCTCAAGTATACTAACCCTGTATGTATTCTCTCTGATATATTTAACTTTAACTACTGTAGCATATCCAACCTTATGTTCAATGCTAAATTCAAGGCTCCTATAAACCAATTTTCATGACCATGGAATCACTGAGTTCATGCTCTTTATTGTCCCTAACCTGTAGATTCTTTTTATCAACATCCTTGGGGAATTTTTTCTATTTTATTCTTAAATTAGATCAAGATATGACTCAACATGAGTTCTAACTTGTACACAACATTTATTTTTACCTTTACAATATGAATAATAATTTTAAGACAAGGCTTGATTATGACTTCATGTTAACTCATGGAAACATTGCACTATCACATAGTCTAAGGAAATTGGGACCATTTAGGTGACATAAAAACTAGAATAGGTTTTCTTTCCCAATATTGGATGACACTTAGTTCAAAATTCTATTCTTGAAAGTTATATGAACATATTAGGCCATTTTGCACATTGATTAGTACACTTTTTAGGTAGACCAACCACTATTATAAAGAAACATGATCTTGGAATGATTTTTCACAATCTTTATGCATAATACTTAGAAATAATTCTTGACAACACATACTAGGGATGAAATCATAGATATTTTGACTGAAATAACATTTTCTCATCTACTTAGACAGACATGTAAAAATTTCAAACATCTCATACACACTAATCATGCATCATCACTTCATGAATGGGATGAGAAACATATATTCGATACTTTACTTGAAGCCTTGAATAACTTGATCAACTTGGAAACATAATAAGGGATCCAATTTAACAACTCATGGTAACTTATTTACATCCACATACTTTGGATTGTTCACATAGCATTATCATGGACATGACCAAGATTTGCAACTTTGGAAAGTAATGATATGTAGACCTTGTATCTTGTGATTGATCACTCAACATCAATTAGAGGGATATTTATATGTTTTGAAAGATTGTAAGATGACCTATTTCTTTCACAAACTCATTGGGATTCCTTAAAAATGACTTCACATTCTAGAATCATAGAAAAGGAATTTCATGGTTTTGATAATATCAATACTAGAACATCATGAATTCCTCGAGAGATTCCACCTTCCTTTTTTTTTGTAGATTTTCTTTATAATTCCCTTAAATGGATGTCTTGGTATGATGGTCTCCTAATATTATCACAATAAAAAAATTTGTTCCTCCTTATGCATGAACTTTATTTCAACGATGGAAAAAAACTTGTCATGGGATTTAATGACTGATTAATCTTTATAAACTTGATTGACCCAACTACCTCCTTCTTAGCTTTGTCTTTGTATATGTTATGTCATTTAATCTTGGCTCTTCATTGACTAGTTTCATTTTCCCCTAACTATTTCTATATGTGTAGGCTTGAATTCATCATTCCTTTGTAGATGAGCTTATGTTATGATAATATATAGAAAAGTGGCATGCTTTATTGTGCTTAACACATCAAACTCTAGATGTCTCCTTTATCCAATCTTTCTTCAGCATCTCTTCAAAGTAGAATTTCAATATGTGACCCTTCTCATGGAAATCAAAAAAATTCCATTCTTTTAAAATTTATTCCTCTAATCTCTCCATGGGTTTTCTTTTTATACTTTCCTTATGAAATCCCTAGCTCTATGTCCAAAGACATGACATGAAAATAAAATTACGAGGGAATATCCTTGCATTTAGATTTTTTATGGTATTCTTATGCTCCTAATGGATTGGCTTTCACTTCAACTCATTTTTCATATATTTTTCCAATTCCTCTCCTATTATCATCAATTTTCCATTTAGTTTACCAAATTCTTCATCCTTTACTTTAATGAATGCTTGGCATGGTTCATTTTGTAATTCACATTGAGTTGCTTCATTTTTAAAAACTATACCTAATCTACCATTAGGGTGTCTTTGATATGTCCATAATTTATCTTTAATTTGTTCTAGCTCATCCTTTGAAGTCTTCAATTCTTCCTCAAGTTTGATATATGAATTTGCTTTAACACTTAGATATTTTGACATCTTGGTTAAAATTAATTCCACATCTTTATGTAATTCAAGATGATTTTCTTCTATGAGTTTAATTTCATCCTTTAGATCTTTAATCAGGTCGTGATCAATCTCATGCTGCTTCTTGAGCACTATATCAGCTTGACCACCCATTTTCGTGTATTGAGGACCTTCTCTTAAGTTGTTAGTTGTAAAGAGAAATAGCTCAAATAGCAATTGTTAAACATTCTAGGAAATGAGATGGGGGTGAATCAGTGCTTATTAAAATTTTATGCAATTTGTAATGATTCAATCAACCAAGCTTAAATAAGTTAACCATGAAGAACATGAACATCTAACCATGAAAGAGAAAGATCCGAAAACACACATGTAGACATAAGGATACATGATTTAAGGTGGGAAACCTAATAATGGAGGAGACCCATAGAAAAGAGAAATCAAAACATTATTAAGGAAAACAGTCCATAAAGATTTACAATGATCACACTAAGTGGTGAGAATCCACTCACCCTGAATCTCTAACTCTAGTTTTGAACAATCCACTTCAATTCTATGACAAACTCCCACTTGATTGTTGTTCTAAAAGTAACCACTTTCTATGAAGCTCACTCCTAAATTGCTAAGCTAAAACTTAGACTTTTATTACAACAATTTTTTTGATCACCTTCACTAATTTGTTTCTTTCATCGACATGATGTGATCATTTTTCCATCTCACCTTGTTTCTTTTCTCCTCTCTTAATTTTCCATAGATTTAACACACTAACACCATTCTTATTTTCTTAATCCAATTACTCGTCTCTTCTTACTTTCAACAAAAATTACATGTTAAATGATATCATATAAAAAAATTTCAATCCTAGAATGGCATTTGACCTTTAATTTACAAAGACTTTTCAAATCACTTACTTTTACCAAGTACAAAGGGAAAAAAATACTCTTCATGCAACTTCCTTTTGTAACATTATTATATTTGATCATCTTAAATTATATGTTCATACATGTTAGAAATGTAATCACCCTCCGATAATCTAATATGCTCACATTGCTGACCTCTGCCTCCCAATTTGTAACTACCATCCGACTTTGTACTTTGCTAATTGAGCTCTAGTTTGTATTTTAGTTCCTTTTGGATTATGTGCCAAGTATAAAATGCATGAAACCATGTTAATAAATCCTATTTCATGTCTTATAACACCCTTTAATATTCCATATCTTCACCAATTAGTCTCCACTTTTAAGAGAGTACATAAAGGAGTTATAAGCTAGATAAAATATCACAGGTTTTAGCTTGATATAAGAGTTCTCATCAAGTTTTCACTTGAGGTTTTGGTTTATAGTGAACCTAAAAATATAAAGGAGGTTGAATACATCTTCAACACATAAAAATATTAAAAAATACTTCATCATTCTTCTTGATTCAAGCATTAGAGCAAGGTATACTCAATTTTTGCATGCACAAAAGAAACACCTACTGAAAGTGACCAAATATGCATATTTGATCATCTTACCATGGCTTTATGAATTCATTAAAGAAATGTGAAGGATTATTTCAAAACATCAGATCTATAGCTTGATCTATTTCATAGATATAAGCTCACCACTTCAATATTTTCAAGACACGGTCGAGAAAATCAGATCTTGAAAGCACAGTTTGTAGTTTTGAGTTAAAAACCTCACCTTATGGCATTATCATGCTTCTAAACATTGTGATGGCATGTTTCAGATAGTATTCTTGAGCTCAAGATTCTTGAATTATTTAAGTTAGTGTAAAAAACTCCTCAAGTTAGCTCCATTCCCAACCATGATCACAAAAATCAAGGTTCTCAAAAAATAGTCTTGATACAACATACCTCCATACAACAAGAACATATCTTCAAACTCTTCCATCACTTGGGAAATATCATGATAAACAATTCACACCATATCATGCATTCATATCTATATATAGTTCATCAAAATACCTTATCTTCATATCAGTTTAGACCACCTTCTTGAAATTCCTAGTTGAGCATACTTGTCCACTAAGTTCTAGCCTTATCAACACACCACCATCATAAAAAATACCTCCAACATGATGTTTTATGATTATATATAGTGTTAATGTACTTCATATAACTCTTGAAGTGGCATTCATACAATGACCTCTTCAACTCATTATGATTGATTCTTGTATTCACATACTTCTAATGGTAGGAAGAAGAAATTCACGTCTAGCTTTAAAAATTTACACACAAATTGTCCAATTATTTTCATGAAAACTTACTAAGAATCATAAAAATATAGGATGTTGAGGTTTTCATCATGAAAGCACAAAAATCTTACTTGTACCTATAATTTCCATCAAAACAACTTTTTTGATAGTCCATATAGTCACACATGCAAAGAAAATATATCACTAAAATGTGATTCAGCTAGTCCTATATATAGAAAACTAAGTTTCATGGCTTATATAATTGATTAGAAGATGAAGCACTTTATTTTTCTCTAATCACTTCAAGATGAGTGTTTGGAAGGTTTCAATCTAGCTTAGAAAAATGGCTAGAATTTTTTAAATACTTAACCAATTGCCCTAAAAAACTTTGCATCATGTTTTTATAAAAATTACCTGAAAACAATTTTTCTATGATTTATCTAAATGAGGCTTTCCATTTTTTCTTGACAGCTAAGAAATTAGAGTGCTTAATTTACATTTTCTAAAAACCTTGTTTTACAAACACTTGCATAAATTGTGAAAAACACCTCATTAGGTCATAAAATGTTGACCACACATTCTCAACTCACCCCTCCATGTATTCCAAATACCAATTTTCATATTTTCCTTTCGAAATATTTTCCCCATCTCATTTGTGCAGCTTTTGTTCTCTAGTCTTGAAGGGTGTATTATGTCAACCTGGATAATTGCTTAATTTACCTCCTTAGACCTTTGTGAATCCCTAAAAACCTCATATACCATCATATTATACCCCTTAAATAATTGGTTACCATCATCAGGCCTTTTATCAACCATCTCACTTGCCTACTAGCCATATCTACATTGAAATGCCTCAAAATGGCTACCTTCATGCCCTATAATCTTGATTATTTACCTAGTACTCATTCCACACATTATATTCCATCTCATATTTCTCCAACCATGCCTTCTCTATTCTACCTTGATCCAACTTTCATCTTTTCATGCCATATTCCTGGTTTATGTCTAAAATTAAGCTTACAACCACCTAACTCTTCATGTATTTGACCATGTTGAGTTGTTACAGACACATTTACACCTTACACATATCTTATTGACCACTTTTGACCTTTTAGAACATACATTAAACCTTGAGAAAACACATTCACATAACTCTCTTGCTTGACCATGCACCAGGATCCTACTTTCATACCATGACATCATGATTTGACATGACTTGACACCTCATGGAATCACATGGACACCTTGGAGAGACATGTTGATATCAATGTACAAATTTAAATCAATGAAACCTTATGACACATTTCCCAAAAATAAGCTCCCTTGTGAGATTGAGAGTGGGTAAATACCACGTATGAGAAACTTGGTGCTTCTTCATCATCATCATTCTCATGAAGAATACTAAAGGAAACCAATATGTGCATCATATTTTAATTCTTCAATTTTAAGAACGTTCCCATATTCATTCTATTCTTCTAGTTCTTCAATTATTTCTTCTTATTTTATATCATAGGCTGCATTTATTAATGGTTCCTCGAGAACAAGTCTACGAGGAGGTGGACCAATCCTTTATCTATTTGGAAAGTTATTATTCTTGTGACAATCCCTCAAGGTAATTTGTGTGAGTTATTTCTTGAGTGCAATCAACTCATTTACCAACTTGTAAATGAGGGGATCCATGAATGTGGAATTATAACTTTTCCCTTTTTCTTTACCACTTGGATTGTTCACTTTTTTGGAAAGGATCAAACCATTCTATACATCAACATCATATTATTGACGCTATGATAGATTGCTAGGAAAATATATTTGGAGGATGAATAATACCTTAGGAAATTGAGTCTTCAATAAGAATATATTCACATTGTCATTATAGGGTAACACTTGAAGGGTATACTCTTGAGTAACCTATTATTGAGCTTCAAAGTCCCACATAGTCTCATTAGATTCATTGATAATTTGAACTAGATGGAATAGAGGTATTGAAAGTATTTAGTAGACTTAAATATTTCTTCAAATATAGTTTCAATGTCCTCCTAATTAGTGATACACCTAGATGGTAGGATATTAAACCATTTTTCTTTTTTTCTTCATGTTCTACTCCCAAAACTCCACACACTATGATAAATGTTTTTTTAATATTTTTTTTGAAATAAATTCTAAAAAAGGTATTAGGAGCAGAGAAATGTCAAAATTTTCGTGTTCTACTCCCAAAACTCCACGGCCAAGAACAGTAATAAAACAATAAGGACCGTGATAAATGTTATTATGTGTTATTACTCTTTTAGAGTTTAGAGCCTTCACCCATCAATTTTGGAAAAATATTTTGATATCCATTTTTAAATTCATGTATAGGTTAAGTGAGGAAAGGTGGACTCTGCTTTTTTGTTTCTATGACCCATGTCATATTCATGGTGGTATCTATATTATGCTTCCTCTACCATAATTGCTTCAAATTAAACACTAGTTCCGCTCTACTTTCTTTCTGCTATTTGCGGCGAAGGCGGAGGCGGGCGGGGGCAGCGGCGGAACCCAACAGCGGGCGGGAGAGGGAGAGCGAGGAGGAGGCGGTGCTTTGTGAATAAGAAAAATAAGCCCCTTGGTAAAATTATTCAATGCATTCTTTGAGGTATGAAATTATATGTCCTATGGATTAACATCACTTGGGATACCAATGAAATAATTCTATGGAGGAAGGGAGGGAATTTAATAAGGCGGTGCTTGATGATAATTTCAAACTTGTTCTTTCCACCTTTTGAGCTCTTCAAAGATAGGGTCAATATTTCCTCTTTTCCCCTTAGATCATACGGGGAGGTATATCTGCGGTGTTGATCATCTATCTTTTTATAAATTTAGATCAACTCGAATCATAAATTTATCAAGATCTCCTTGTTTTAATTTGTGTGTCTCGCCCTTACCAAAGCCTCTGAGGCCATGTTGTTCCTCAAAATTAAGCACCCTTGTAGCTATGAAGTAATATGAGAAGTTTATTCTATTATGTCAAACAAATTCCCTCATGTTAGATTCAATACCTTATAGGACATGGAAAATAAGTTCAAGTCTCGTATTCATGGTGGTATTTATGCTTCCTCTACCATAATTGCTTCAAATTTAGCTTCAGCCTCTACTTTCTCTTATATTTTTAAAAATTATTCAATGCATTCTTTGAGGAAATTCTTACCATGAAAAGCCATTAGTAGAAGATATGGAGGAATGATGATTAATGACTTTTCAAATTCATATTTTTTATTTTGTAACAAATATCTTGATTGTTTGTATTTTTTGAAATATATTCTAGTTAATATGAGAAGTTTATTCTATTATGTCAAAAAATTCCCTCATGTTGACATCAAAATATCAAGTCTCCCACAATGAGCACTGACTTTTCAAATTCATATTTTTATTTTGTAACAAATATCTGTTGGTGAAATAATTTTTATTGCTAGGAAAAATTAGTTTTTTTCACCAATGCTCTGTGACTAGGTCCCTTTGCTTGAATGGGCAGATCCGTTATTGTCTGTAAAATAAGAAAAATATATATGGTTGGACAGAGGTTTGGGATTAAATAGGAACACACTAATACACCTATGAAAAAACATCTTTCATTTTTTCAAGGGAGTAATTTTAGAGAAAGGTCGAAAGAAGGAGTTCAAAATTAGTAGAGATGGTATTAATATTGCAAGTATGATTAATAAGATTTTTAAAGTCATTAATTAGAAATATCAATACAAACCATTGGAAAGAACAATAACATTTCTAATTTTATCAAGATAAGATGAAAAAATGAAAACAAAAAATTTATTCACTCATCCAAAAGAATTGAAGCACCCTTCTTGATTGAAATTTTTAGAAAGTTGTGACATGAGAGATTGAGAGGAAAAAGTAGGAAGGAAAATAGAAGAAAACTGTTATCTTTTTTCTTATTCTTGTTATTTATCTACTCTTTAATTCACAAAACTGACCACCTCTTCAAATGAGGAAGTCATTACAATATATAAATGTCAAAAATAATCTTCTCCTACCCCCACATGTTGTTTCACTTGTCTTTTACAAGTTTTGACTCTTGATATTCCTAGGAAAGATATTGAGTCCCTTTTTTATTAATTGACTGAAAATTATTACAATTTTTTATGATATTAGAATTAATGAACAATAAAAAATTTAATAATATAAAAATTAAAATTACAAACACCTAATGAAGAATTATAATGTGGAGGAATAGAGGAAGGAGGGAGTGAAGAGAGAAAGAAGATAACTACTCAATTTGAGGAAGATGGTTCTGTCGATGGAAGTCTTCTTGTTGATGGAATTTTGGAAGTTTCTTCAAAAGAGATCATGATTCATTTGAATTTCTTATGACATAGTGTTTCCATAGGTGCAACTTTGTCAACTTGTGAGATGTGGACAAAACTCAATGAATTTAGTGACCCAAAAATGATGAAGTTTTGTGGTGGTTGATATGAAGAACCTTATCTTAGTCAAAGACTCCAACCTGACTTCGTGGAAGGAAAAAGGATCTTCAACCTCTTTCTTGAAATTATCTTTGGATTGATTCAAGAGATCATCCATCTAACTATATTTGCTCACTGATGTTACTCCAAGCTTCTATACCTGAACATTGACATCAACAATGCATCTCTGTAATTTGTTCCTCAAATGATTCCAATTCACCCAAAGCATAGTTTATCCTATCATAATGAGAAACAAAAGTCCTTTCCCAGACTTGGGACATGTACTCATATGCAAAATTGAATACTTCCTTGTTTACCAAAAGAGATGAATTTACCTTTTCCATCTCAATTAATTCTGGATACACTTGGTACCAATTCTAATTTTATTTTTTAATCTCATCCATTGTAAATAGAACTTTTTTCATTATTTCATTTATGTACTGAACAAGGAAATGATCTCGAGAAGGAACACCTTACCCTTTTCTAGAATTTTTTTCACCCAATTATCATTTTTTTGGTCTCGCATGGTGAAACCTTATGTGCTTTTGATAGACTAAGGGTCAAATATACTTATGGGAGTAAATTACTTGGCCTAGAGATAAGTAGCAACATTTGGTTCCAAGAATGTTTACACGTATGAAGTGATGGTCCTTATATTATCTTCCTCTTGATCAAGTTTTTGTTTATACTCATTTCTCATGAGAAGGTGAGAGGAAGACTCCTGGAATAGAAGAACATATCCCTCATGTGTCTCTTTTCCACATGGTATAATGCTGATCTCATAATCAGATGGGGCCATCTTATTGAGAGGCTTGATGAATTTAGGCCTAGCTACCTCCACATATTGATTTTCTGAAGTGTCACTGAAAAATTGGGAGGAAATTAGTGTTTTCTTCCCTTTCTTTACCCTCATCATTATAGATATAACACAAAAATATGGGGTCACCACTAGTTTCCTTATCTATGTATCTCGCAATCATATCCTATACCAATGAGAATATTTTATATGTCTAAGTATCAGTGTTGGGAATGATGACAGTTTATTTTTTCGGGTTGAGAAGGTGGATCTTGGGTTGGTTGAATAGCAATATATATAGAAGAAAAAATTCTTTGAGTTCTCTCGAATGATTAGGAGTTGAGCTAGATCAAGATCACCTTGTTCCATAAACTTTGTAGGCTCATGAGATGTTTTCTCTTTCTTTTGGGTCCTCTTATAGTGAGTCGGTTCAAATTCCATTGAATTTCTCTTATGAAACATTTCATAGTTAGTAAAACATAACGCTTTCTAAGTTACCTTTGAAGTAGTAAAAGGAGATGTATGTTTCTTGAGAGCATGACAACATCCTAACTCAATGAATGTTGTCATATTACTTTTGAACCACTCTCTATATCTATGAATCACTATCTTAGTCCTTTCATTGTTATCCCTTGATTCCCTTATGCTCCCAAAAACCTGATGAAGAGGAGAAGCTTTCACATCCGGGTACTCTGGATCATACTACTCTATTCCATAATCATCAATACCCTAAACAAAATAATTGAAAATAAAATTCCTCATTTGATCTATTTTCATCATCATTTGATCCTTTTTGTTTATAAATTCAAGATCATCATCACAATTCACCCAATTGTCCCCAATTTATAGCTCATGGTTCAAGTTGGGAATATAAAACATATCAAGAGTTCTTGAGATATCAAATTTATCACTCAAAGTGTAGGAAAAGAGATTCATCTTAGAGAAAGAGGTTTCCAAATTTGACACATAAATGAGATATTTGCAAGAAAATATTCCTAATAAGATGGGGAAAGACACACCTTTCTTCTTCCTATTCTTGAGTATTTCATTGACATGATCTAGTTTTCTACAAAGTAATCATCTTATCACTTAGGTACTTGAGGAATATTTTTCTAAGTGAAGTCAAATATAGATACCCTGATGTAAGAGAAATTTGAAAAATGTGTGAAGATCAATTTGTATCATTGAATCAATGTGGCATCTTATGAAAACAACATGTGTTTGGGGTTTCCTTTTATCAATCTTGTAACATACATCATGAAGGCATCATTTACCCTTGAAAAGTGATGGTTACTCTCTTTCAAGATCAAATATGGATAACTCTTGTAAGCGGGAGCCTTTTGGGTGTTTTTCATTGTGAGAGTTAGACCCTGTAGTATCTCATACTTTCAAGAGTATACACTAGGTATGATGTCATGGAAAAATTTATGGTGACTAGAAGTTGGAGAAATTTAAAATGGAGGTTGTCATTGATGATTTGACCCATGTCAATCATTTTCTTTCCTTGATTGATGGTGAGGTGAACAATTTAGTCTAATCATATACCTCCTTGGTATTTTCCTATCCCATAACATTTCTCAAAAAAACTATAGCATCCGATAATCCTTCATGAAACTCATATAAGGACCAAGAATTTGGCATGAGTGAGGGATTTCAAACCTTCTTCAACCAAGACCTCACTGCAAGGCATTAAATGTATGAATATTTCTTTGACCATTCCCTAATGCACAATCCTTTGGGATAACTACCATGTTTCTCCGAGTTTGAATATAGATAGTTCGTGATATACCCTTATAGGTGAGCACTGCAAAGATTGAACTATTATCCACCCGTATGATTCTCATTTTTGTTCATATTCCTGGAAAAATTTTATCACCAACTTTGAGGTTTAGATGGATAGTGGGTTGCCACCTACAACATAAAAACCACTTGTCTATATCTTATCTTCCAAAGGTTCCTTGGGTCCACAAAGTATCTCAATTTTTAGATCCTCCAAGTCCAAGTGAGAGACATAACTATCACCCACTTCCAGATGCTCGGATGTAAGATTTGAAATTTTTTATAGATAAAATCCACTAGGTGAGGAATAATGAGGAAGACAAAAACTCTATGCACCTAACATGAACACTTTCTATTTTACTAGTAGCAAATAGGGCCACATTTTTTATATTTTTTCTTTTTATTACATTTTCCAATATCCTAAAGCTATTTAAATACTACAAATTATTTATTTAGGGTCTTTTCTATGATTTATGATAGCTAATATTTTTATAAAGTTTTTTTTTAATTTTTGACCGAAGTTACCTAGTTTGTCTTCGTTGTTGATTTCTCAATGCACTATCTTCAAATGGTTTACTTTCTTCCTATTTTTTCTATTTATAGTAAATATAAATACTAGATACTTACTATTTTTATAAATTCCACTCCCCTATCAGTTTTCCACAAAAAAATTTAGTGGAATAGGCCTGCTCTAAGGATGTCATGCTCAAAATTTCATCTCGATACGCCTGCCCAAATGATGGGAAATAAAAAATCATGAACTAGGCATGGAACCATGGTTTTGTACCATAAATAATCTAGAGAATCATATGGTTAATAATAAATATCTTCTTGAATTCATCTCGATTGTGTAACAAATAACAAAGTTTCATTCGAATAGATCACCGGTTTGAGAGAAACAAAATTATCAACATTTCGATGCTTGTGGCTACCCCAGATAGAAATACAAGTTTATCTAATGAATTTAGAATTTTTATAGAGATAAAGGTGTCTGCGAAATGGAATCATGGGTTGACCTGGTGAAATAATGGAGTGAAAAGGTAGGTATATCTCTTTAAATGGTTAAAATAACATTATGTTTTACTCTTGAAAACATGCTTTAATTATTTTTTGAAACAAAGGGGGTAGGAAACATTTTATCATCCCAACTATCCTGACTATCCTTGGGAAAATTGGGATAGTTGGGTAATAAAATGTGCCCCTTCCCTAGGCTTGAAAAGTGGTGGGAGGTGATTGGGGAGTAGGGAGGATGAGAGAGAGAGGCTAGATCACCCGGGAGACAAAATCTTAGGAAATATGAAGAACCTGAGCACTAGATACATGTGGGGTGAATTTTTCTTATTCTATATGTTTTTTCTTTCTCACTTTAAATCAAGGAAGTGGAATAAAAAAATAAAACCAACCTCAGAAGATGATAGGGTTTACCTGTGAGGAGCTTATGAGGAGAATAAATAGAGATTGAATGTCTCTTACTCAATCTTATTTAATAGAAGCACATACAATATTTATAGGGTCACGTACAAATAATACTCCCCGGAATGGATAGATTTGTTAGTAAAATAAGAGAAACTAATGGAAGAAAAACAACAACTATCCTAATAATAAAATACTACGTATACTATGTTTTAACATCCCCCTTATTACATTAGTCTTGCAAATGTGACCCTAAAAAGTTTGAATTTCACTTTCCAAGAGATTTTGTGAGAATATCAACAACTTGTTCTTCTATAGGATAGTACTAGAGATGAATGTGATGTTTTAAAATATTATCTTAAATGAAATGACAATCAATCTCAATATTCTTTGTTCATTCATAAAAAACTAGATTCTGCACAAGCTTGAACACACTTTGATTTTTGCAATAGAGAATAGGTGATTGTTTTTCAGAATTCTCATGTTATCAAAAATTTGACATAACCATATCATTTCGCACACATCTAATCATGTGGTGTGATATTATGCCTCTATGGATGAGATAATAACAAAGTTCTACTTCTTTCTTATCCACGAGATAGTTCCAAATCCAAGATGAAATATGTGTCATGTGGTTGACTTCCTGTCATCAACAAATCCAACATCATCTCGAGTAGACGTATCCTTGTAAGAATAATTTATCATTCTTCTTATATTCCAAAACATAATCAACATTACATTAGACATACCTAAAACATGATTTTCTACGGTCCTATTTTCATGCAAATGTGCAATAGGAAATTTGAAGTTTCCAAGCACAACAATTATACACCTGTGCTGAAATTTTCCTATTTTATCATTCCTATGCACCCTGTAAAATATGTTAGTCTGGTCCCCCTATTTGATTTCAAATTGTTCCTCTATGTGATTTAGGAAATTCTATTCATTTCCCCTAGGTGATTTTAGGAAATTCTAAAAAGATGTTATCTTTGGAGTATGGAAAGGGCTATGGTTGGACTACCCGAACTAGATAAAACCCCATAGAAGCGAATGAAGGAAAAATTCAACATGGATGTGAATTCAAGACATTATAACATCATGGAAATAATTTTTGAGGGTTTGGGGAATTTTTTGAAATACTTGGAGTAGTCTGAGTAAAAAATAGTGTTCACAAGCCTAGGTAGTACACATGCCTAAAACAATTGTTGGGCTTCAGAAGAAGATTCTCAGGCGGTCCAAATGGATTTAGAAATAAAAAAAGCATCATAGAAAATATTATTCCAAGACCTAAATGATGTTGAAATCTGATTTGTCACAACACCTTGGTGCATAGGATTGGCAGGAAGGTTTTCTCAGGCACAAGTGGAGTCTCAAATAAAAAATACGTGTTTTTAGGGATACTATGGTTGAATCAAGATATGAGACCCAAACCATTAGATTATAACTTCCATTTCAAGTCAAGATTATGTATAATTTCACCATGCAATTACACTGGGAGCTCAATTCATCCTCATTCCATGTTACCCTCTCAAAGGCAGTTCAAGACTTAGTCATTTTTGGGAGGACACGTGTCAGAACCAAGATCATGGATGGATTTCATGTCCCGAAGTCCATAAGGTTAGGTACACCAACCTTGGAAAAATTCTCCTAGCCCCCATGTGACCTCTGGGATCCTCATATAACCTCCAGACAAGACAGTTCAACCCCCAAGTGCATTTTTGGAGCATTCATTCCTATCTTCGATCAAGTGCCATGTGTAAGCTCTAGGACAACCATTGAAATTTATGTCCTTCATATCCCTAAGGTCAGGGACATAAAGCATAGAAAAATTTTCCCATCCCCTATGGAGAGTATTTTTGTCACCCAAGTGACCAACTTTCAACTCCCAGTGCTTTAAAGTAGCTTTCTCACCTTCATTCCCTATCGTCGGATCACTGACATGTGTTGTCTTCTTGACCACCATGTAATTTTATGTGCCTCACATCATTGAGGTCAGGGACATCAAACATGAAAAATTGTGCCCAAGATTCTCCCTACATACATTCAGAATTTCAAAAAATATGACTGTCACTTAGTGCTTCTAATGTTTCTAGCTTCTTCCACTCCCATGTAAAGACAATCTTCATCCTTCCTCTAAAACTTTCTTCCATCACTTTGCCATTGTAAAAAAATCAGACCAGATCAACAAAGGAACTGAAATAAATTTCCCATGGCGATACGTAGTTCTATGATGGAATTATCATCAAGATAAGAAGGAGAAACAAAGAACAACGAAGAAGAGAACAATAAAATCTCCATAGCCAAAGAATGGAAATCTGAACAAATCCTAAAACCAGTGCATGAATCAATAAACCATTTTTTTGTTGTTAGTTCATTTGTCCAAGACCATAAAAAATATAACCATTAACTCTCCTCTCATGCAACAGAGCATCCATAATGAAGAAAAAAGTGGGATTTCCCATAAAATCAGTTGTTGGACTTAAGTAAGATAACATGCAAAGCACCAAAAGAAAAAACCCACATGAAAAATATAATTTTCTTCACAAATGGAGGAGAAAATGAAACCCAAAATTTTGAGGTCCATTAATGGCCACCACATCTAGAAGCAATACAAGATTAAAAAATTAAAACTTTAAAATCTCCTAGACTATTAAGCTGGTGGACCTAAAATTTCATAGGGGTGATATTGGGCCAAAAACCATATCAGAAAACTTCATTCAACTTCAATCTGACTCCTTAAAGCCAAATTTCTAAATATAGTAGGTCTACTACATAGGAACTATTATTTTGGGAAAGTCATTGATAGAAGAACCTACGAAGGAGATGAAGACATTGGAGGTGCACTGCCCCTTAGAATTCACAATAACAAACATTTTTGGAACTTACTAAAAATATTAAATGGGCCCTCGAGAACCTACTAAAAATATAAATTTGATCTAGAAGGAACAAGGAACACAGGGAGAAAGAGGAAAACTGATCTGCAGTATTAAGTTGAAGATCGGGGACTTGATTTTTCACACTTACTAAATATAGTAATTTTTTTTTCTAAGAGAGACATGAAGTTGAAGTGAATGGGTCAGAAGCTGACATAACCCTTTGCATGTGGGTATCATGTGGAAGAAAATGATGTCTTGTACATGGACCTGAATGAACTTAAGAATTGCATGGCCTCAAAGGACTGAAGGAGGGTTAAAGACAAAATATTCACAAGTGGCTTGGTCACCGCTGCAGGACACCCAGTGTCTATGGAAGAGTCTCAAGTTACTCCTAGCTTTCTCTTTCAACTACGATCTCGAGACACAAGCCATATGAGTTTAAAATGGTATGATGATGGCACTTGTCATCCCTAGGACCATTTCAATGTCTTTATAGATATCGACATCCCCCAACATGATTGTCATCTCAAAGGATAGGATCGTGTGTGATTGGGAAACAATGGATTCATATGTCCAAGGAGTAGCACTCGATAATGGTTGAAAATAAGAATAAATCCATCCAAGATGCCCAAGAATATTTCAAGGTGTGAGTTCCGAGAAGGGTATTATGATGTCATCACTCTGCTTAGTAGATTTATAGGTGAAGCAAGCACGAGAGAATTCCAATACTGGATGGGAATTTTCATCCTGACACTGACAGAAGGAAGGAAAATAATTGATGGGGGTTAGATCATCAATGAAAATATCCATCTGCAACTACTCCAAGTACCAAGGAAAAATAAATTCCACATGACTTCTTACTTAGTTTATCTCCTTGCAAGCTCAAGATCATTCATAGGATTGAATGTCATATAGAACATTGTTGCCAAGTTACCTGATTTCGAGAAACTTCCACAGTTGGTATTGGAGGAGAGAAATAGGCATTTCACTTGGGTGAACAATGTATTCACTATGTACATGGCACGAAGCTTAGAAAGGGATCTCGAAGCTAGGATGTCACCAAAATTGGAATCCCTGATTAATGGATACGACTCATACTTCATACAAGTCGTTGGCTTCAACCAAGCTCAGCTGAAACTACCTAAGTACCTCAATGAAAATATTGTATTGTTAGAGCTCTACAGGAATATCACTCAAGTGAATAACAAGCTTAGAAGTAGGATAAAAAAATTGATTTCATTATCTATATCTCTAGGGAATTTCACATGTAAAAGCTCAAATGACGTATCTCACCTGGAGGCGACTTTCATGCACTTTTGACTTTATATTCCTACATCACTAGGCCCAACTTTTACATCTAAGAAGAGCTCAACTCGATCTATGTCCTAGAATTACAACATGAGCCACAAGTCGAAGACTATTGGGTCAATTGTATTGACAATTTTTAAGTACGTGAAAAGGACCACATGAGGATGACAAGTTAGATACATGAAGAAATTCATGTTCTCTTGGTATGAAGACATCTTGCATGATGATAGGACAAAGATGTATGATCCTTGAGTATGCAACATTCAAGATGTCCCCAATGGCCCAAATTAATTGGCATGTTATTGAATCAGGAGGTATATTGGAACAGACTAAAAAGGTGGTGACCGAAATGAGGAACTGGTTTTAGAAGAAGATGGCTATGATCATTCGGTCACAAGGAATTTCTCCAAGTCAGAAGCAAGCTTCACATCATTAGTCTTCAAAAGTGATAGAGGTGACTTAAAGCTCTAAACAGTCTGGATCGAGTTCAAAAACAAATTCCATTCAATTGGAAACTTCTCCTTGCAAGAAGAGACCCAAGAAATTAAGGGAAGAAGAATGTTCATTGGCATCGCCACAGGAGGAAGATGTGATCTCAGTAATGTAAATATAAAATATAGTAGTATATGCATAGGTAAACGAGGATTATATGAGTCATGATTCCATATTCTAACCACTGCAAGAGATATTTCCTATTGTGGACACTCACTACCCTCTCATTCAGGAGTAGCCCCCTCCACAAGAAAAAAGGATGGTTAATGCACCCATCATTGAGCCTAAATCTGGTGAGATGTTTTTGTGGATGCAACAAATGGTCATTGTTGACACTTTCCCTATGTAACAAGTAGCAACCCTCGATCTTTCAGTGATTGTCTCATTAGCTAAAGAGAAATGGTCAAGAAATATCACACAGATAGCCTAATGATTCTACAGTGGGGAAATAGGTAATCAATACATTGAAATAGCTCAACCATAAGTAATCAAGCTGGTGGATGAGATGATTGCAGCCAACTAGAAGATGAGCATGATCTAATTGGGACCAGCTACTCATGAGGGAGATTTACACATATATAAACAATATTCTACTCGTATGGTGGCAAGGAATAAAGTGTATAAAGAGAATATTAAGGTACTAAAAGAAAAAGTAAAACCTTTTCATCTTATGTGTAACACCTGGTGGAACCAATAACTACAACACTTCTTATTAAGAAACTGGTACCCATCAGTAGTTTCTATCCAGAATCCATCAGAGGAACACACAAGATCATGATGAAGGGGTGAGAAAACAATGAATGGATCAAATCAATCTCTGAAAAAGGGAAGTCAACACTCCTAGAGGCATTCAAGCTCTTTTTGTACATGTGCTCAGTGACCAACAGAATGAGAGCACTAAAATAGGATGTGGAGAAAGAAATAGATTATTGGGAACCTCTGGGACCATTAGTGATGGAGATGAGCAACAACCATTGTCAGGAACTAATTGATAAGAAGGTATTTGAAACTCTTGTAGAAGACTTGACACATGTATGGGCGAGGGACTTGGTAATCAGATTTGAAGCAATCAATCCATCCTTCACAGAGCTATAGGAGAAAGAAGAACAAACATAAAATTTGTAGGATAGTATAAATCAGAAAGCTCAGAAACATGGAGTACTTGTAGTGAGTGTGTAGACACAAAAATTGGGTCACACTCCCCTTGGTCCCTTATCAAGTAATTACCTTGAACACACTCACCTAACCATGGCCCCTTTCACCCCACTATAATATTAATTTAATTAAATTAATTCATTATCCCACAATATTTATTATTTTAATACCCTAAATAAGATACTACTTACACAACCACCTCACCTAGACACCTCATCTAGCCACCTCACCTCAAGACCTATTCTTAGTAAGTTGCCATAACTAACTAAGACCTACCCAAACCCTAAAAATCAAAGCCTATATTCCCTCTAACAATATTCCCACTTGTGAGAAGAAAGCTTCCATTTTATTTCATAGAGAAAAATAGGTGAGATCCAAGAAAATCAAGGGGATCTGTCTAGTTTAGTAAACCTATGAAATCCCGCCCTAACCGACGTTGGTTACCCTAAACCACTAGTAGGTCAGCCTGGAACCTTCGTTGTTTACCTTTTAACCCCAAAAATAACCTTATTTTGAGGTTGACATATTTCTAAGAGGTTGGGACATCTTCTGAGAACAAGTGACGAAACCAGAGCTGCATGTAAGTAGAACCAACATCTGTACACACACTGAAGAAACCACAGATCCATTTGCCTTCAGGGGAACATCCGAGGAAGTGCCAACACCACAATAGGTCCCTTCCATTTTATCACCCCCCATTTCCAAGCATACATCAATCTCATACAAATGGTAAGTGCTTTGTTAACCAGCACTTGTCCATTTATCATTTGGTAGATTCTTTGATTACTGTCATTAGTTTATGCTCTCATTTCACTCCCCCACCATTTTACCTCCATGCAAGCTTGACCATCATTTTTCCCACACCCTTGAACAACCCATATTAATATTCTAATCATCCCTATGGATATATTAGATCCCCACGAACCTCACCATTTCCCTCCCATCTTCACCTAGTCTCAGACTTGTCACCCTGCCAAGTTTTATAGAGCTTCCTGTATCACAACCATACTGACGCCGGTTACCCAAAACCATCACCAGTTAACCTAAACCATCATTGGTCATAGACCTTAATCTCACTTTGACCATTACAGTAACCTCAAACCATGACCAAAATCTTGACCACCTAGAATCTCACTTTTACTCGACAAAGATCTTGACCTTCAAATTTAACTTAACTATTGTGAACGAATTTGATTATTGTAGATGAATGAGATACCTAGATCATTTTAACTACAGTAGGATTTCCTTTATTGTTAGCATTAAGTTGTTTTAAATAGTGGATTGACAACCATCTAGGAAGTATCACACTTCCTAGATCTAGCATACGCTAGGAAGTCCACTGCATATACTATTTAACTTTCATTTGGTGGTATTGTTTTCCATTTTAGTTAGTTCCTCCAAGCAAAAAGGAAGTTATCAAAATAAATTATGGATCAATAATTCATACACATGAAACAA
The DNA here is from genome assembly GCA_018340775.1 of Taxus wallichiana var. yunnanensis. NCBI lineage: Eukaryota > Viridiplantae > Streptophyta > Pinopsida > Cupressales > Taxaceae > Taxus > Taxus wallichiana. The sequence continues at coordinate 1,613,495 of CM031239.1, forward strand.
CCTACAACCAACATCTTAACAGTATTCCTCCTAGCCCTTTACCCTTATCTATTTTCAACATTCGAAGAAATGATCTAGAATCACGTAAAAAAAATTGGCATGCCCAATGGGACCCATTCAGGGTTGCTTGCATTCATTCATTTCTAGGTGAAAAGTTACATGTTTGTTTACTTTCTAAAAGGTTCTCACATTGAAAATTATCCCCTAGAACCATCTCTTCTTCTATTGTCTAAAAGTAATCATACTTTGGTGCTTTAAAATGAACACTTCTTCCCTTTCATTAGTATCGCATTAGTGAAAGAGCATCCCTTCTCCTATTCATCTTTTTGTGTCATTGAATTCAACATTTCTATTTGGGTTTAAAATTCATTTCATTTCATTCTGCCTTTCTACATTAGCTCACATTAATTGAGGGCAACCTATATGTTGGAAGTCATGCCCAACTGATGGTTGAAAAACAAGTCATAGAAAGCACATTTTATTCTTTTTTGAGTCTAAACCAAACCACACAAATTCAAACATACACACATTCTTAAACAACATCCTACCTGGTAGCATCTATCCGTGATCACATGATCTGGTTGGTAGGTACTCCATAGCTTGTTACCTTTTTCGATTCATATCTCAGAGGATGGCCCACCCCCGCCATAACATACCTGAAACCTCTCCTTGTAGATCTTCGATTTTTTGTAGGAATCCATCCTCACAAAAATTCTATTCTAAATTTCATGAGTCAATCCTTAAATAGCTTAAGCTAAACAAACATAAAAGAAAAATCACTCATAGGATCGTAGTTTTCTTAGTGTTTCTACTTGGCTTGTGTTTTGATGTGAGAGGACACGTTTGTCATTCTTTAAGTTTTCTTCCATGATCCTCATCATAGTTGGTGTATTCAGCTTCATCCGAGTGTGCCTAGACCATATTCTCATCATTCTCATAATTTTGGGTTTGATTCCACACCTAATTTTAATTCACAACCAATTTTTCTTCATCTCTATTTAAATTTCATAGTAACCATCATTGGTTTAACTTAATTGGCATTGGTTTACTTTCCCTTTGGTAAACCTTTGAAAAGAACACCTAATTCACCTTCTTATTCTGTTTAGAGTCTCTATCATTGTTATTATATCCACTATTATGATAAAATTCATCAGATTTTGAATCTTGGACAAACTATTGGTCTTTTGCCTTACTTTGACAAACTATGCATTTTTCACGAGTAACCAACTACGGTTAATTGTGATCGACGTTGGTTTTGTACTTGGAATCAGTTAGACTCTATACTTTTCTAGTTGACATTTTAGACCTAGGTCACCTACCACCACCTATTTTCCTACCTTCCCTATTTTTCTATCTCATTTATAGAAAGTAGCCCCACCACATCTAGTACTTGTTCACATGGTGCTGACCTGAAGCCAAGAAAATACCCTCATATTCCATGCCATCCTTTAACCACTCCCACCTAGTCCTTCACCACCTTTAATTTTATCACCTATGGATCCTACCCAATCCATCACTATCACCACAGGGGATGAGGAGTTCACATGACTTCTGGACCAAAACCTGCTACCTTGTTGTTTCATTTATCCCACTCATTTACCCAAGATGCCTCATGTCAATTTATATATGGCATGTCCATATCTATCCCCTGACACTCGCTCCTACTTCAGCTCCATCCTCTTCTAGCTCTCGCACTACCTACATCTACCTTTCCCCTAGTCATTTCATATTTAGGCCCCATACCTACTATGATCACCACATCTCGCCACATCTATTACACCCACCACATCCACTATACCTTCACCAATCACCCAGTGTAGCCTCCTCTACACACATTATCTCGCATATACCCGTAGCTACACAACCACCCTTGGTATCGATTACCCCTACCCCTTTTCAAAATTTTGTCATTTCTATTCCATAGTCCTTAGCCCCCATTACCACTATAGTCACCATGACCCTTCCACCCCCATATATGTACTATCAACAACCTCCCATTTCGTCTATTGTTCATTCTAGGTATGTGCCCCTATTTCACTTTCTCATTCTCAATCTACCTATATGGAAGCACCATATACTAGAATGCCACCTCCATTATATGCCCAACACCAACCACCTTTTACTACAAGAGGTACCCATACATCACAACCTACCAACAACCTAATCAAGTTAATGATGGAAAAGATGTCAGACACTGGAAGCATCGGTCTTTGGCACCCAAAAAAATCTCACGTATGATGAGATTTGTAATGAGCCTATTCACCCCTACATCCCTATCCTTCCAAATCCCATGCATTGGGAAATGCCCAAATTTAACCACTTTAATAGCAAAGAAGACCGAACAACATTTGCGTTCTTTCAAACATGGTTGTTATCGATTGCCCATGATGATGTTTTGCTCCTAAGGACCTTTCCCATGTCTCTCGACAAGACCTGCATTAGATTGGTATAGTGGGTTACCTAGACATTCTATCTTCTCATTTAATCAGAATGCCCAATCCTTCTTGGATCAATTCTCCATTAATATTGTTAAGAAGGTTACCATAACTGATCTCTACTACACGTGTCAATATGATGATGAATCTATTGTAGATTTGTCACCCATTGGCATAGCCTAATCAATCAACTCACATTCCAGCTACCACAGACCGAACTCATAGAACTCTTCACGCAGGCTTGTGCTAGACATATCTCACCAACCTTACAAGTGTAGAATTTCTGCACCTTTGATGAGGCATTCACCATGGCACAAAAGCTAGAGATTCACACCATCGAAGAGAAGAAAATCCAACTACATAATAATAACTCGACATTTAAGTCAAATGATACCTATTCTTCTTTGAAACCACCAAAAAATTATTCAAAAACTAGGGAAACAGCTAATGCAGTGGTACTCAAGGCCGGCCCAGCTCATCCCTTAAATCAGGCTAATCCCTCATCCAATCTTTCACCTATTTACACTTTTCAATTTAGAAAGGAACAATGAAATACACCCCAATTGGGAACCTCATTCTTCTATCTTATAAAATCTTGTTAAAGTTGGAGCTATCACTCTTCCTCCTATAAAACTACACACTGGTTTTGACCCTGCTCACCCCACACCTGTGTGGTACAAAGAACATGAATTCTATAACTATTATCGAGTAAAGGGTCATAGTGATGGAAATTGCATCACTTTCAAAAACATTGTCTAAGAAATGCTTCAGAGAGGTGAGTTGACCTTGGATAATCATGACACATTCCAATCAAAACCTACACATCTTCAAGAAACCATTTCCTAATCATGCCCCTTCTTTTGATCAAACTATAGAGACCTCAACTAATGATAGCCATACTTGCGAGGTCCATGCTGCTTTCAGTGACATACCCATTACTTCCCAATTACCTCATATTCCTTCCATCGAGGAAATCCTGGCCTGAAGTCCTCCACCTACAGTTGAACCCGCTTCACCTATTCCTCCATCAACAGAGGAACAACCTTCATCCCCTTCCTCACCTGTGAAGGAGCCTCTTGTTAACATCGAGATTATTTCATCTTTGTCTTCTCCACCTAGAGATCCGTCACCCGCATACATCTCTAACCCATGGAAGGCTTGTTTACCACCTCCACCCACAAAGGAGCACCCATTATCTCCTCCACCCACAGAGGAGCACCCATTTTCTCCTCCACCTATCAAGGATCCAGTAGAGATACCTTTGCCTCTGGGTGATCATTCTCCATCAGGTACCCATGATCCTACAAACTTACTTTTGGATCTCTTACCCACGGAAGCCAAAAATAGTGAATTCCCCATCTCTAGGACATGTTTTATAGGAGTCACCATTCGATCCACATCAAATTCACCCACCCCAAGTGCCATTTTTGTGCCTAGCTGGTTGTCTAGATTATTTGGATAGAGCCCTACTTTGGGGGGTCTTCGCTACTGTTTCAACACAAATGTAGATGTCACTTGTCGACACTTCCACCATCTATCCAAAAATATTTCAACCAACCGAACACACACACAACCATAACTATCACAAATTTTCCCACTATACCACTCATGGCTCAACTCACACCCCTACCCATAACCCACATACATCTACATCCAAACCCATAACTACATCATCTTCCTTGCCTAAACCCATTTCTACCTTAGGGGTCATCCCAACTGCTAGCCTTACTCATCCACCCATCAAATTAGATCTAGCTACATCTTCCAAAACCAAAACAAAAACCTACCCCAGACAAAAAATAGAACAACCAACCCCATAGATCCCATACTCCCACCTCATCAATCACACTTTCATCACCTTCACCCCTTGTGTATGTCTTAGGACATCGTCCTTCCAAGATGGTTAAAAATATCCACCCATCGGTAAATTAAGAATGTAGAAGCATATTCCACCCTCACAGAGCTCTACCATACCCAAGCACCTGACATGACTTCACCCACACCTGTAATGTCCCTACCACCCATACCTCTAATACCATCAACCACTTCTTCACTACCTACTATACTTAGTCTCTTTCCCTCACACCTCTTGTATGGCCCATGCCATCTACCTTTATAGCACCTCTGTTATCCCTTGGGGTAATGCACCCTCTTCAACCATCACCTTTCCCTCTAGATCTCGTATGCCCATATCATGTTTACCCAAGAAGGTACAACCTAAAGAATTTTTTTTCTGCTACCCTCGATAGGGTGGTAAAACCAACCACATACCCTCTTCCAATTCATCTACCACACCCCTACCCAAGAAAACATGATCAACACCCAAGACCACACCAGCACCTAAAAACATGGCTTGATCCACTTTAGGTCACGTAAATACCCTTCCTCTATAATTAGGTTGCACCTACACTCAAACCTACCTTCACTTCCCATTGTGATCCACTAGGAAGGATCCTATGCCAAAATTATAACCAATCTCCTTGAAAATTTTTCATCACACTACCACCACTCAAACCTTATGACCCTCTCAAACCCAAACCAAAGGGGTTTGACAACACCAAAATCTACACCTACCATTGTGTGTCAGGGCACAATGTAGAGAAATGTACAGCTTTGAAGATTGTTCTTATCTAATTGTGTCCTCCTAAAGAAAAATTTGATGATGATGATCTTCTCGATGAGGACCCCATTTCACCGGCACCCATTCCTGTAGTTCTTCCCCCATTACCAACCCAGTCACCAAAACAACCACCCCGCAACTCCAAGAACCACCCCCAAGATTTTAAATTAACATGGTTTGCATTGATGAACTTACAAGACCTTTACCCGAATGTCGGTGTACCCAGTTCATCTCCCAAGGTTATTTCCCACCACTTGACCTTTTCCCCTCTTGTCACTATACTTTTCTTGGCTCACCTACTTCACCTACACCTACACCTCAAATTAACATGATTCACGTTGCTACCCATGCTCAGAAGGACAAAGGCAAGGAAAAGGTGACCGACTCACAAACCAATCCTATACCCAACATACCATCTGCACCCACACCTAAAATCACTATCCTTGGCCCCACATATCCCGTTTCTAATGGGGTCACACACCACATGATGCTCAAACAACTACATCAACCCCCCCTCAAAATGTCCCTATATGACCTCATTCAAACCTTAGAATCCCATCACCAAGCTCTCATGGAGGTTGTTTAATCTATTGAGGTTTTACCTAATGACCCTACACCTGTAGCCTCCATTATTATGTTTCATCATGTCACCTCTCTCACCAAATTCTCACCTTCATCTACATCGCCACCTACTCACCAAGTAGCCATACTCATCTTCTCAAGATGAAGAGATCACACTGCACCAAACCAATGACCTAGATCCAGATCTCTTCATCTTCATTCACATAAATGATATACGTGTATGACATGTTATGATCGAAGGGGGTGCTAACATTAATATCATCTCCTCCTATGCATTCTCCCAAATGTGCATACAAGACAATTACATACATAAACATCTCGTCATGTTGCGCTCATTCAATGACACTATAACTTCCACACTTTGACACCATCATCCTCTACATCCACGTGGGCCCCCGCACTATTCTAGAGTTGTTTTATGTCTTGGAGGGAGAATTTCAATATAACCTATTCTTTGGGTAGACCCTGGATTTGTGTTATGGGTTGTGTCCCTTCCACTTTTGCCTCGTTATGTGTAGTTTGAGCATGAAGGACACACCTATACCATTCTAACTGACCCGTCAACTTTCAAAACTTGTAATATGATTTACTGACCCAATGACATGCTTATACCCATGAAATGCATCTACCTCTACAACCACTACCACGTCACCTACACCTCCCCTCACTAGTGCAGCCACTCACTCAACCACACCTACATCCTCCATTCCTATCGCTACCACAACCTCCACATGGCAACCATTGGCATCCCAATTAGTTAGCTCCACCTCCGCTCTAACCTCCAATACATTTTTATTCCAACTTCCTAGATACCAACCAATGACCCCTTGGAAGGCATTTATAAATGCCTTACTCTAGGGGAGTATCACCTATATAGTGTCAACACATTCCTTACTCCACAAGAGTATGCAAGTCTTCACCAAAGCACCCTCGCTTATGACCACCGTATATAGGAGAGTGCCTCCTTTATGGTCCTCCCACCTTTGTACCAATCTCACTTATGGGGGACTTGATACTATAGCTTACACATGTGAACCACTATCACAAACTCAACCATTTTCCATTGACCTCTAGTCACTCACTAATCACCATTTTTCCCACACCTTCCTGCACCGATGTGTGTGGAAGGGTTTTGGTTTTGAATTTTATGAGAAATTCCACCATGTTATTATTCCATGTACTACCCATAAACATAATGATTGTAGTGATATATCGGCTTTGACGAACCACCGCCAAGAAGGCCCGCATTGAGCTTATTGAGGACATCAACCCTTCTCCACCTTCTTGCCACCATCACCACCTTCACGATAGAGTCAATGGATCCAGAATCCATTCCTCCTATAATTTTTTTTATAAAACCATCTCCTTGGGGCCTCTGACTTATCAATGCGAGGGCGAGGCTCCCTCTTCTCTTCCCTTCCTATATCCTGAAATGATCGATGATGATACACCTTCCATTAATGTCGTTCAATGTCAGGATGATGAATCTATACTCACCTACCTTGGTGCTGAAGACTCATATATTCATTGGTCCTACCCTCTAAGACACAAACCATGTTGAATGAATCAACTATTGAAATCAACATTCATACTCAGGATGACCCCACATTCCAAAGATAAGAAAATATTTAGATGTTGTTGAATAGGAAGCCATCACTTCTTTTCTCAAAGATCATAACCATGCTCTCACTTGGTATTATGTAGACATGCCTAGTATTGACCCCACCATAGTGGTCCATAATATGTAACCATTCCTAATTCCAAACCCATTAAACAAAAGCTGAGGAAAATGCACCCTCGCATTGCTCTTCTAGTCAAAGAAGAACCTCAATGCCTCCTTTATGTTTCCTTCATTTTACCCATTGATTATCCCCAATGGATTTCCAAAATTGTCCTATCACTAAGGTGACAGGAGACTTCTCATCTGCATGGATTTCTGTAACCTCAACCTAGCCTGCCCAAAAGTGATTTTCCTCTACCCGGTATTGACCAACTAGTTAAACTTACCATTGGTCATGAGTTTTTATCACTCATGGATGGTTTCTCGGGTTATAACCAAATATTGCTAGGTTCACGGAGGATCAATACAAAACTACATTCATCACCCCTAGGGGGACCTTCTACTATTGAGTCATGCCTTTTGGCCTTAAAAATGTTGGTGCCAAATATCAGTGGGCTATGACTTACATCTTCCATGACATCATGCACCATATATTGGAGGATTACGTAGACGATCTCTTGGCCAAGTGTAAATACTGCTCCGAGAAACTCACTATCCTAAAAACCATCTTTAACTCCCTCATTAAATCTTGCATTCACCTTCACTAAAGAAGTGTGTCTTCGCGGTTCTCTCACAAAAGCTCCTGGGGTTTAGTGTCTTCATACATGGTATATAGGTTGACCCTAATAAAGTCAAATCCATTCTCGAAATGCCTCCACCCACTAACCTTAGGAAACTCCGTAGCTGCAAGGTAATTTGCAGTATATTCACCATTTCATTTCAAAATTTTCTGATCAATGTCAACCATTTCACCATCTTCTCAAAAAGAATGTCTCCTTCAAATGGGATGAAAACTACCATAAATATTTTCAAGCCTTAAAACAATACCTTCTCCAACCACCTATGCTCATTCCACCTAAAGACGATCAACTCTTCTACTTATACATCTCAAATAATGATCATTCCTTGGGGACCATGCTTGCTCATCATGATGAACAACATGGAGTGGGTGGTTTATTACATAAGCTGTACTCTTTTGGACTATGAAACTTGATACACCCATGCTCAAAACTTTTCTTATCCTTATCTTTTGTTGCCACAAAACTCTGCCATTACCTACTCAACCACAAAACCCATGTTGTGACCAACACAGACCCCTTACACTTCATGTATACAAATCCTTACAAAATCAATGTGCCACACGTTGGCTTATGCTTTTAGCCGACCTCGACCTCAAATTCATCCATCAAAAGTCCATCAAGGGCCAAGCTATCACCCACCAATTGGCCAATGCACCTATTTTCGGGGATCAACCCTCTAACTTTGACTTCCCAGATGAGTCAATTGCCACCCTTTTCCTAGATGAACCACTTACCAAATGACACTCTTCTTGATGGTTCCAAGTGTTTAGTGTGGAGGTGGGAATCGTGTTATCCACATTCCACTTAATGATGAATCTATTCCTTTGTCTTTCAAACTCAATTTTATTGTACCAACAATATTGTTGGATACGAAGCACTCGTATTAGGTCTCCAAGCTACCTATGCCTTAGATGTTAAGTCGATCAACATCTTTGGTGATTCTGAATTGGTCATAAACCAAGTCAATGGTGTATACCAATGTCGTAATGAGACACTTAAAAAGTATAAACATCATGTGGACACACTTTTAACCACCTTGATAGTTATGACCTCCAAACCATTCCTCATTCGACACAAAAATTTTCTAGACACCATGGCCTTCTTGGCCTCTCAAATCTCCACTTCACCTACAGATTCTAAGATATTTGTCACCATAAAGACTCAATCGCCATCTTATTTACCTCATGAGGTTTGATCTTTCAAAACCACTACCCCGACCCGAGTGACATTTGATGTCAACAATATTCGACTAACTTTCTCTATCCATTTTGCCTCCTGACCTCACTTGTAATGGACAATGCGCCTTTCTTAAAAAGGTATTTCATTATGTCATCATGGGTGGCCTCATCTATAAGCGTGGATTTCATGGCATACTCTTATGATGCCTTACATTCTAAAATTCCTTATACCATTAAGGAAGTTCACGATGGCATATGTGGAGGTCATTTCAGTGGCCTTGCTATTGCTAAGCGTATTCTTCACCTAGGCTATTAATGGCCGACCCTTAACCATGAGTTTTGCACCTATGTCAAGTGTTGTGTAAAATGACAACAACATACCAACCTTCATCATACACCCATTCATGCCTTACAGTTCACCTATGACCTCTTGCCCTTATCTCAATGGGGTTTGGATCTCATCGGAGAGATTAATCCCCATTCTTCACAATGACATCAATGGATCTTCACCACTACTAAATATTACACCAAATGGGTTAAGGCCATGCCTTCAATATCTCACTAAATATTACACTAAATGGGTTAAGGCCATACCTCTCATTTCCACAAAGGCTATGAAAATATGTGAGTTCATAAACCATCACATCATCTACACTTCGGTGTTCCACATCACCTCATCACGATAACTGAAAAAAAAGTCAAAAATAAAACCCTGTAAAAACTTTGCAACACCTCTTCGGCATTCCTAAGTTTCTCATCACCTTTTACCCACAAACCAATAGGCAAGCAAAGCCAAATCCACTAAAAAAACCTTGAATAAAATTTTCATGAAAGTGGTTAATGATCTTTGGAAAGAGATGGCATATGCACATTCCTTTCTCACATGGATGTTCCGCACTAGTATTCACACTTCCACACGCGCGCAACACACATTTTTTGTTGGTCTATGGTAAGAGGGTTTCTAGGCCATAAGCCCATATTCCCTAACTTTTCATTACTCTTCATGAAATGCTCAATGATGATGATTTCATTAGGACCATTTAGCACAACTTGAGTTATTAGATGAATGTTGTCTTAACACTCTTGACCACCTTCAAGTTTGCCAAAAATGTATCAAATTTGCCTATGAAAAATGTGTCCATGAATAAACCTTCTAAGTAGGTGACCTCATCCTAAAAGAAAATCAAACATGTAACCAAAGTACAAAAAAGTAAAAGAGAAAATTTTCTCCTAATTGGCTTAGACCATACATCATGACTCATACTTACAGATCAGGTGCTTATCATTTATCTTCACTCGAGGGTAAAACCAAACCTGAGCCCCCTTAATGCCTTGTATCTTCAACCATTCTATTGTTGAATTTTAGTCCTACTTCATCTTCTTACCTCTTTCTAGGCTTGTCCCTTGAGTGTAATCAACTTCTTACACCTCACTGATGATTAAACAAGAATCATGTGCATACCCATCACTTGTTATCTTCTCTTGAATATGTGTACCATGATGCTGCACATAACATGATTCTCATGAATACTTTTCATCTACCTTTAGATGAGATCCCATGGTCATTTCACACTACTTTCTAAATGAGTATCATATTCTTCACCCTAGTCTTTTCCATGACTTATAATCCACGCACATGATCCAACTCCTTAAGTCAAACTTCCAATAAAAAGGTGACTCCCTCTAAAGGAAATCTTTCTCTGTACAATTGTTGTTATAAATAGATTACTCCTTGAAGGACAACTATGTAAATCTCTTAAAAAGACGAAAGCGAGAGAGAATCTGAAGCTTCCCACATCGATCAACTTCACAAAGACCTCACAAAGTTAATTTTCTCATCCCATATAGAATTCCCGTATCGATAAGTCTATCTCAAACATTAGTTAAAACTGAGAAATTTCTAGTCATGGACTTGACCATTATGACCTTGGATCTCTTGTCCACAAAGGCATGCTACCTAATACCATATGCACTCAACCACTTTTCACTCTCTCACCATTTACACTTACATTTCCTACCACCTCAAGGACCCACTGGAACTGTGACATTTGGTGATCACGTGTCTATTATTCACTTTTAGAATAATCAATCATGCAAGGTCTTTAGGATCTTACGTTCATCATCCTATCTCAGGTATGACATACATGTTATGATCCTTACCACTCAGGTGGCTTTCTTACCTCTTCTTATCTTTTTAAACTACTTCATTGCATATTGATTACCTTATACGGGATTAGCTTCTCAACACTTATCTTTGGGTGCCTTTTCCTCTTTCATCAACACAACATCACCTCTACCAATGTGCCCACAATTTACCAATACCTAAACGACCTAGACCCAATCATGCCTAAAACCTACCAACTCATTCCCATACCTCCTCGCATTCTTCCCCAACTTATGGGAGAACTACATCGACCTGAGGTCCCCTTTCACCTAGACTTTATAGGTAGCACTCTTAGGGCATGGGGCCCTTGGAGGTTATCTCGACCACTCTCTAACCTAACTAATTCACCCTTATTTTTCCTAAATCACATTCCACCCTCATTATATTTCCTTTTTATATCAATCATTGGAAATTAAACCCATCAAACAATGAATTGCTTCCCATTTTTATCATCATCAAACATACATTCATTATATTTACCATTTTTTTCCATTATCATGCATGTACTATAAACCCGTATCAAACACGACCTATATCATCATAAATTACACAAATTAACGAATTACACCCTCAACCAATTTTGACTCAATCCTTATCTAAACCACAAACCTGACTCAATCCATGCCTTAACCACAAACGAAACTCAATCCATGCCTATGACCTGACTCAATTTGAGCCTAAACCACAAATTTGACTCAATCCATGCCTAAACCACAAACCTGACTCAATCCATGCCTATGACCTCACTCAATCCATGCATAAACCACAAACTTGATTCAATCTATGCCTAGACCACAAACCTAACTCGATCCATGCCTATGACTGACTCTATCATGCCTACACTACTTGATTTCCATCACATATACACATCAAAATAGCAAAACAACTATAACCATGTATACACATAATGACCATAATCATCATCATCATCTCTATAAATACAATATCCAAACATGTGTATCCATATACATAACTATCAAAATGTTTTTGGCACGCAAGCTATTGTATATAATCCAATCTCTCAAAACTCTCATATACAACCTCACCATCTTCGACACACAAGCGATATATGATCAAAATATACAAAACTATAGTACTTCGTCACCATCTTTGGCACGTAGGCTGGTATATATCAAAAAATGACTACTATACATCAAAATATAGGAATGGGCATCAAGCCTCATCCTGCTAGACATCCTCCATGTCAGTCTCTCTGGTCTCCTCCTCGGCTCTGTCTAATCGCCTGCTATCATCTCACCGCCCACCATAGGTGTGGTCGGGTCCCCTGCTGACACATCACCTGGATCTGGTCTCTGTGAGATGGTGGCCTCTCCCTGATCTTGTCTCAGAGCTCGATGGCCCCCTGTGCTCTCTACATTATGAGTCGGGATCTAGTCCTCTCACTTGAGGCCTATTGTGCCCTATACTCTCCATAGGATAGAAAATCTATCTTATTTGTAATCAACTCGATCCTTGATAGTATCTCGGCCTCACCTAGGGAATATCGTAACCTTGATATGGGTGTGGTGGCCTCATAGGCCTTGATGCCTATACATGTCTTGCGGGACCTATTCCCGCCCATGCCTGTGAACTAGGACCCTGTCCCGGTGCTGTGGAGGTACCATTAACCTCGCACCTTGTCCCTGTACCTATGCCTGTAATGCCTAAATATACACCTGTGCAGTGGATACCTACCCCGCAACCCCATAACATGTTCTTGTAGGGTGGCCACCTGACCATCATCACCATCGCCATCTCCACCTAGGCCATCTGGACCTAAAGACTGGCCACATGTGCATGTAACTTGGCCACCTACACCTCTAAACTAGCTAATTACCCCTGCACCATCCCCTAACTAGGTAATCAGGGTCACCACCTCCCCTTGTAAGGCATCTCTCTACACCGTGATAGTGGTTAAATTCATCTACCTTGATCTAGGTGGTACTACTCATAAATGAGCCACCCACCACTATTTGTATCTATTTGTCACTTAGCATCATCAATCCTCCGGTCTATCACCTACTCCTCCTCCCCTATAGGTATTGTCGGTTTGGAAGTGGTAGTGGTCTCTCCACATCATCCCTCTAGTACTATGGGAAGGGCAGAGGTATATCTTGTCATAATCCTAAACTATCATCTGACCCTGTCAATGGGTATCATCTCGTGCTCTCCTCACGCACGGTGCCCCTCTATCCATACGAGTAGCTGCAAGCCATCTATCTCCTCATTCATCTATCTGTATGAGGGATAACCCACATATGATCTCCATATAATATCTACCCTAGAAAATCCCTCCAATAGCCGCTAGTAGTATGCTACATCATGTGTAGCCTTATCTGATTGCCACTCTCCAATAATGACACCCATCTCCTATACCCCACTCATACAAAACATGGTTGAAAGGCATCTGCTCGAGACATACCTAGTGGATGGACATAGACAATGTGCTCATAGGCCCAATAGTGAAGTATAAAGGTGCAACATAAGCTAAACTTGTGGAGCCACTCATATGCCCATAACTCTCTATATAACTACACCAGGAATGTTGGCACCTAGGAAAATCAGCTCCACTCCATCATCATGTTATGTAATACTCCCATCAGAGATCGTGGGAATCTCCCACCCTCTGCATTTGGTAATGCAAAGTAGTAGATTGCCTTCATCAAGCAATACTACTAGCCTCATCTCCTAGACGGCTGGGCTAGATACATCTCTCCATAGCTAAGACTCAGTGTTGTGGAATGTCAGGTCCACCATCCCATCCCCAAACAACATTATCATCAACTCCTCAGACGCCTCTAAGGAGATCGAATATACCTGTGTCCCCAATATGGGTAACTGCATGATCCAAAACATGTCCTCCAGGGTGACTGTCATCTCACCCATTGGTAGGTGGAATGTGTTGGTCGCGGCATCCCATCTATTGATGAGGGAAAACCATCATACTAAGCTGCCTGGGATCGAATGTAGGTAGTGTCGATCCCACTCAATCCCACCTCCTCCATGCACCACAACACCTCAAGTATCATTGAACCATGAACTATCATTAGCAAGAGTGGCACCCTTTCTCACATCCTCAGCTGATCTCTCACCTACATCCAATAAAATAACCACATCATTTAAACAAGACTATATCTACATTCAGCCATACCCATATCCAATACCTTACCTCTTTTACTTGGTACTTAATTGTTTTATCCCATGGCCTACCCTTCACCCTAACCCAACCCTAACCCCAACCAACCCTAATTACTGACTTACCTACTCTATAACTACCCAACCCAATATAACCTTACCTATTTACACACACCTCGATCCCTCACTCACTTCCATTTTTTCCCCACTCCCAACAATACCTATTTTCCCACAAATCTATACATTTTTCCCTAACAACTCTCCACCCTTCCCTATTCTTACCCCTTACCTAGGATATCATCTTCCTAAAACCACGCTTCTCACCCCTATCTACCTCACCCACCAAATATCCAACTCTTTTAGCCACTTTTTCCCCCACTTAAGATTGGTACGAGTTACCCCTAACCGACCCGGTCCCCCTTCAACCGGCATCGGTCACCTACTTCCTGACTGATACCGATGCACTCACACCGATGTTGGCTACCATCCAACCAACGTTAGTCACTATCATTGTCATGCGTCCAAAACCCGTAATGACACCCAAACCCCATTTTTTCCATTGATTTCCATTTCCTCCCTTCTACCCACCCAATCCTACCCAAATCCCTCCTACACCCTTCCCTACCCCTTCTTCACCTAATCCCCTCCCTCCACATTCATATTTTACTGGATTTCCCTCCCATAATCGAAAATTTCTTTTCCCCCCAAAAATAAAAACCATTTTTACCCACCTAACCTTTTAATTCGATTTCATAAATAAAATAACACATGGGATTGAATCCTACCTCATCACACTGTTGTCTACATGGTGGCACCTCTGGCCACTACACTGGTGGTCCCCCGATCCCTCTCCTTCCTCTGCCATCAACTAATGACTACTCACTCTCTAATCACTCAATTCAATCAAATCAATCAGTGCTAGCTCATGGATCTACTTATCAATCAACTCTCACAAGCCACGTGGCTCACCAACTCAACACTCAGCCTCACTTTGTCACTTTACACTTTTTTATCTCTCTCTTGTTGTTTTCCCAATTCACTAAAGGACAAATGATTTGAAAAATTTGGTAATTTTTTATTTTTATAACCCACCCGACTTGACTGGTAACGGTTTCACCTTGACCAACATCGGTCATGTGCCTAGCTTACCATATTCGGTCCCTCTTGACCGACATCAGTTCCTTTTAACCATCATTAGTTTACATACTTAGTATTTTTCCTACCTTCTACCCCCAATCTTTGACCTGAATCCTTTTTACCTCACCCATACCTCACTTGGACACTTCACTGTATCCTCTTGACCTTATCATTTGCTACCTCACTTCGTTCTCATTCGGGGACTCATAACATTTACCTATACCTCGGTCCTAATCTATTTGTGACCTAGATATTTGGACCTGGAACATCACTAGTGACCTTTGACCTCATGTGTTTGTTATACCTTGTGGCACTATTACCTATGTTGTTGACCTAATGACCTTACCTTGCCTCTTTCCATGACTGCTTATCATGACCCAACCTTTAGTATACCAAAACATACCTAAACATTCCTGCACCTGACCTCTGTCATGTTTCCTAACCATATCCTATACCTTGGATACTAGACTCAATTCAACCTCATTTGGATAAACCTATCAACGTTAGAAAATGCAGATTTTCTTGCTCTTTAACCCTGTACCATGCTGCATTTTATATGTGTGCATGTGTTTGACTGTTACTACCTTTGACCTTGACCAATTACATGGATTACCTGATTGGACCTTTACTTCTTACCCTACTTCCTACATTCCTTTCCTCACATTCCTTATTTATAAAACCACTCACTGCTTCTCCTTTGAGAAATATGTCAAGAAAGGGGTGGGAAACCCATTTTTCTTCACTAAGGATACTCTTGATTTTTTCTCAAAGATCTGAGCCTCCATTGTACTTATCATAGAAAAGCATTCATCATGGTTCAAGAAGTGCAAGGACCTCAATGGTTTGAATGATGGATGGACTGAAACCTTGAGTTGTGTTCACATCCCTCATACCAAAAAGTAGAACCAGAAGTGGCCCATTTCAAACAAGAGCTTGGAAAGATAGAATCCTCCTCAGGATCACAAAGTGGAGAGAAGTTAGAGAGTGGAGCCAAGTCCACAACAACAGCTCATCTTTCAGCATAATTCTTCTTCTTCTTCCTCTTTTTCTCTCTCTCTTCTCTTCTCATACAACACTCTCTCTCCTCAATGTTATGTTTTTGCGTTGAGAGTTGCACTTTTAATACGACTTAAGTGACTTTAGAAATATAATGTAACTTTAAGTCACCTTGCTATTATAAAAGGGACTTAAATATTTAAAGTGGAATATGAACATTCATAAGTCATATTAATGTATTCAAAAAGTCACCAAGAAGATGAATATTTTCCTCCTCTTCTATAAATTGTAGCAAGCTCCTAATTTGAGGGTATTTTTAATTTTGTCTTCTGAAAATTCTTAGATGTTGGAGCTATTTTTTGTGAATTCATGAGACAAATATCCTTGTGAAGAGAGCAAGAGATAGAAAGTTTCTTTCATTTCTCATACTAAAAAGGTCTTCTACTTCCCACACTATGTACAAATTATTTTGGATCTTCAATTAAGGAAGAAGGAATTTTAGCCACTTTGATTGAGGAGTTTATTGGTACTTTGTGTTCATTAAGCTCTACCTAGTCTTGTTGTTATTTTGTAGATTTCTTTTCCTATGAATGAAAAGTGCATGGAATGAAACTTTTGGCTAGTGTGTGCAAGTCTCTAATTTTCTACTTGCAACATTAGTTTCTCCTTTCTAAATATTCTCACTCCCCTTTCTTGCCTTCATATAAAATTATTCCCTTGCAGATACCTACAATCATTTTTGATAGGGTCAGTGGAGTGCCCCTATTGGATCCTTGGCCAAAAGGCTAGTGGGAAAAAACTCACAATTTACTTGTGCATGTACCTACGATAGCTACACTAGTTAAAGGAAGGACTTAGATTCCTAGAGCATTGGCAAGATAACCACCAATTTTTCCTCAAAAAATTTTCTCACCAATAGTTTTTACACCCACCATGGGGAAGATTTAGTAGCATCTACACCTGAATATAACCAAAAGGTCTGAAAAATACCAAAAAAATTCTAAAAATTCAAAATTCTGAAAAAGAAAATTTCTATAATTTGAATAGCTATATGAGCCACATGTTTAAAAACCATGGCTATTATGAGAAATCCTCATGTTGAAAGACCATAATTGCTCTTCCACATCCAAGAGGATATCACTTCAAATTTGAAGGAAGCTATCTGACATAACATTAAAAGTGTCAACCACTACCTCATTACCAAAAGAATTCTTGACCTTGAAGAAGAATACGCTGCTAGATTAGAGAGGTAATGAAAATTCCAGCACCACAAAGAAGAACATATATTCCAAGTTGGTGGATAGAAGATACACTTGACAATAGAGAAAATGAGGAGAAACCGATCCTATTTTTGAAGAGCTTCAAAGAAGACAAGTGTTGCTTAGAATTCTGAGGTCTCATTTTCATCAAGAATCCAGTCACGTTGGGAACATGATTGTTGTCAATCCTTTGGATGGTGAACTTCCATACATCAATGAAAACCTTGAATATTTCATTGACATAGAGACCGAAGAAGAAGCTAGAGAGAGAGAAGTAAGAGGAAGAGGAAATAAGAACTCAACTTGAAGAAATTGAAAGACTTCAAGCCGAGGCAAATGGAAGAGAAGCAACAGAAGCTGCAACCTTAACAAGGTTGGAAGCTAGAAATATAAATAGAATGGGGGATAGTGAGCATGATCGTGATCGTGACACTGTAAGCCTAATGTACCATGGGGAGGAAACACCGGTCCACTTGCTCTTACTCAACCACTCCATGAGCTGCCAAGATGCTTAAGAATTTTTTTTTCAAAATTTAGAGGAGATGGCTCCCAAATCCCCAAAGAACATGTAGCAACATTTATCACCACTTTTGGTTTATTAGACATTGAGGATGAAGATGTGTCAGTCTGGATCTTTATGGAGTCACTTCAAGAAATTTATTTTGAATGGTTTACATGTTATCCCCGAGGTCTATCAACTGTTGGGAAGATATAACAAATGCATTCAAACATAGGTTTAAGACCACAAAAGATTTTCAAGAACTCTAGGTCCAATTGGAGCAAATGAAAAATGAAACCTCTGAGTCAATTAGAGACATCATAACAAGATATACCAGAGTGAAAAGAAGAATCTTTGAAGATGTGGTGCCTCTTGAAAATAATTAGAAGAGATTCTTCATCAGTTCCTTTCCATTAGAAGTAGGTTTCTTCCTTAGAAGAACCCAACCAATAACATTGAGGGAAGCGAAATACCATGCGATAGATACTAATGATGATCTAATCCTATTCGAAAAAGTGAAAGGCCCAAATGGAATTGGAGAAAGGCCAAAATTCAAGCTCAGTCACCATAGACCTAATGTTCCAAAAAATGGAAAATGACTTGGTTTCCTTTAAGAAATAGCTATCCTAGAACACAATGCAGAACACTCCAAGGAAGCTAAATCCTCTTAATAGACAAAGGATTGTTAAACCTCCTCGCCATCTCATTCTTGAAGCACCACCATTCAATGTCACCTATGACATTGAAGAACCAAAGGAGGAAGCAAAATTTAAGATCTTGAAGAAGAAAATGTAGAGGAATATGAAAACTATCTTAAGGTTGAGGAAGTTAATGGTGATACACATAATTTCTTAATTGAGTACGTTGATGATGAATAAGCCCGGGTTTCGATGTGAATTTTTCACTCGCATGTAGTCCAAGAAAGGTGCATCATCGTCAATGCATGCGGTAAAGGAAAAAAATAAGAAATAAGATTCTCCTCTGGAGGTCGCACAAAATAAAATCATCAACAAAGGATCACCACTACAACCTTTGTTGGAGTTAGATAAAGAAAAAGTAGACCCACTGGTTAGCAAGGATCACACTGCTATACCAAGTAAGTCATCTAATCCTTCTCCCATCTCAAAGGTTACTAAGAATAATTCTCCTTCAAATGTTGTTCCTGTAAAAAAATCTAAGGCGCCATCAAAACCTGCATCCCCATCTCCTTCCAAGTAAGTTACTGCATCCTTGAAGCAAAATTCAACACCCAAAATCACAAAACCTTCACCATGTAAATATTATTTCATTCTTGAAACCTCTTCATCGCCCACCATAACCCCATTTGACTTTGTGGAACATGCAAGCAAAACTAAAGACTAGTTGTCAGAAATAGAATACCTACAAAATCATCCCTCCCAATTTGTTAGGTTCATTGATGCAATCCATAGTTGTAATCCTATAACCTCGGTCTACGTTTCAAAGAAAAACTCCCCACACATGTACACAACCTTCTCAAAACATCATAGCCCTCAATGCCTCCAAAACCAATAGGGTTGAACCTTTCTACCTGTCACTTCTCATTAAAGGCTTCGAGATAAATAATTATATCATAGATTCCAGAAGCCTCAGATTATTTGATGCCCATAAAAGTTGTAAATTCTCTTGTCTTGACCTTAACCCATGGAAATCACCTTCTATTCATTGGAATTCAAACAAGTGTCATTGGTAGGAAGAATCAAAGAGGCACAGGTAGAATTAGCTGATTTTCCAGATAAGAAGGTGCTTCTAACGATCCTAGTGGTGGACATCACAACCTCCTTTGGCATACTACGTGAGCCACAACTTTTATAGAGACTTGGGTGGAGAAATAAAAATGGATTGGTCATCTACAACTATTATAGTGAAAGGAAATATGAAGACATTGTTTCCAGTAAGAAATATGAAGTTCACAGTATGCAAGTCTGATGATCCAAAGGAAAACATCCTTTTTAAGATAGCGGGCTAGGAAACTACTTCCTCACATCAAAAAAATGAGAACTTGCCACTTCTTATGGAGGAGGAAGAAGATCAATTTTTGATGATGGAATATAATGGTATTCATTTGAGTTCAAGTTCAGGATCAGGTGTAGTGTTGTACTCTCCCTCTGGTGAATTGTACCCATTTTCCAACAAGCTACAAATCGATAATACAAATAACACAAAGAAAATATGAAGCTATCTTATTAGGCATGGGTGTGGCTAAACATATGCTAATAAAAAAGCTAAAATCTAAGGTGATGTGGAAGTGATAGTGAAGAAAGTATGAAAAACAATATCAGGTCAAAAATCAAAGACTCTCGACATTATAGAAACAGAGTATGGGACTGCATTGAATCTTTTGATGCATTTTCCATTGAAGGTATCCCAAGGAAAAGAATGAAAATTTTGATTCTCTTGTAGTATCAACTTCCCTAGTGACACCTCATCCTTCTTTTGGTAAAGACAAGGTGACCATAGAAATGGTATTCAGGCCTAGTGTACTAGATAAAGCAAATCATTGGCAAGTCTTTGATGACGATAATGATATTTTAGTATTTTTGGAACAAAAGGATAATTTCAATAATCTCTTCTTTGAAGGAAGCAAAAATCCACACCAAGAAGTGATATCCAAAGAAGAGAAAGAAGTAATTTAACGTATTGATGAAAAAGGAGTGATCAAATTGAAAGGGAACAAGATTCCCAAAGGCCTAGTTTATTTGGAAGACCTCTTTGACAAACACAATAGATTCATTCAACACAAAGAAAAACAATATACTCGTTTCCTAGCTGATTTTTATAAGGAAAACATTGGTACCCTAGAGGAGCCAAGGATGGTCAATATTTCAAAATGTTGCTCACCTGAGGAGAAGAGAAGGTTTGTTGAATTTCTCGAGAAATATTCAGACATCATGGACCACTCTTATGATGAACTCAAATACTTCCAACTGAAGGAAATGCATCACTCACTTCCTTCAAAGCAGGATGCTAAGCCATTTAGAAGAAGCAAAGGACATATAACCCATAGATTTTGATACCATCAAGGAGGAGGTAATGAATATTCTCAATGAAAGAATCATCTTTCCCATCCACCATTCAACATGGGTGGCCAACATTGTGCTAGTAAGAAGAAGAATGGAAAAATAAGAATATGTGTAGATTTCCGCAACCCAAACAAGGAATCACTGAAAGACAATTATCCTCTCCCTATCATGGATCACATTTTGTAAGAAGTCATAAGATCTGAAATTCTTTCATTACTTTATGGATTCTCAGAGTATAACCAAATTAAAGTGGTAGATGAAGATATCACCAAGACAACCTTCAGAACGCCTTGGGGCACTTTTTCATATAACAGAATGCCCTTCAGCCTAATCAATGTGGGAGATACATTTAAGAGGGAAATGGATTTTGCATTCAAGGATTTAAAACATTACATTATCATATATCTTGATGATTTCACAATGTTTTCAACGAAGAGCAGAGATCGTATCCATCACTTAGAACAAGTATTTCCAAGGTGTAAAAAACATGGAATATCACTAAATTCCAAAAAGTGCATTTTAGAGATACGAAGGAAAGTTACTAGGGAAAATTTTTAACAAACATGGAGCACACATTGATCCTGAGAGGGTATGAGCCATTCAAGCATTGTCTCTACCCATAAGAAAGAAATAAGTTCATTCATTCTTTAAAAGGTGAATTTTCTTCGTCGCTTTGTTCCTGAGTTTGCTTAATTGACAAAGCACATCACCACAATGATGAAACCACAGGAAAAATTCAAATGGAACAATGAAGGAAGGAAGCATTTGAAGAGATCAAAAAATCCATTGCCAAGCATACAACTCTTGTGTCTCCAGATTTTAACAAATAATTCATCATGTATTGTTATGCATCATAACATACACTCTTTGTCTTTCTTGTTCAAAAAAATGATGAATGCATGAAAGCACTATTGCCTTCATGATTTTTCCATCGAAATATCATGAACTAAACTATATCCAATTGGAGAAGCATCCCTATGTAGATGTCAAGGCTATAAAAATTTTTAGTTCTTATATCCTTAATTCTCATATGATGGTGATGGTCCCTAGGAGTGCAATCAAGTCCATCTTAACATAACAATATCCTAGAGAT
>CM031239.1:1636094-1738878 GCA_018340775.1 Taxus wallichiana var. yunnanensis
CATGAATTTGGAATGGGTCAAACCATAATGAATCAAACTTTCCATGGCTGCCCTTTGGTTCTCTTCTCTTGTCCCAAAGTAGGACAAAATATCCAACCTTGAATTCTCTTTCCTTTTCCCTCTTGTCAAATATCTTCTTCACTTTCAATTGGTGTTCTTTAATTCTATCCACCACTTGGCATCTGCTTTCCTCTAGCTTCTTCAGAAGAGGATCCTCTTGTCAATGGAGTCTTTGTATTGACCATCTTCTATTTCTTGCAGTAACTTGAGAGCTGGCATCTCGATTGTGAGAGGAATATCTACCTCAACTCCATACAACATTTGGAAAGGTGACATACCTATTGCCTTCTTAGGAGTGATCTTATCGGCGCACAATGCATCATATAACTCGTGTGCGTTCCTTTGATTCTCATCTACCGATTGCGAACAATGGTCACAATGTTCTTATTGTTTGACTCAGCTTGACCATTTCCCTATGGATAGTAGTCAAAAGAGTGAGATAAGGAGATTCCAAAACCATAACAAAACTTAGTGAGCTCCTTTGAAGAGAAATAGGTGGAATTTTCTTGTGGTACTCCAAAACGGACAATGATATTCTCCTTGATGAAGTTGATCGTTTCGAGTGGCTTGATTGGTGGAATGGCTTCCACCCATTTAGTGAAGTAATCAGTTGCAGTGAGTACATAAATATGCCCTGCACTTGAATGAGGATTCAAAACACCAATGAAATCTAGCCCCCATTGCTGAAATGGTTCCTCAATCACTACTGAGCCTGAGTGGTAATGCAGCTAGTTGTGGTTTTCCAACAAATTGTTGGCATGCTTTACATTTGGAAACCCAATCTTGAGTGTCTACAAATATGGAGGGCCAATAGTATCTCCCCCTGAGAATCTTATGTGTAGTGACCATTGCTGAGAAATTTCCACCACAAGCTTGATCATGATATGCCCTGAGAAAATTTTGTTGTTGCTCCTTATCCACACACCTGAGGAAACAACCATCCAGACCTCTCTTGTAAAGTGCATGATTCCAGATCACAAACTTGGTTTCTTTCAACTTGAGGGTTCTTTTTTTTTGTAATCAAGATGAGGAGGGAATTCTCCATAAGTGAGGTAGTAAGCAATATCAGCATACCACTCATTAGTAGTGGTGACAAAGAGCACTTGTGGACTGTCTCCTAAACAGGTTGAGCAAACATCATCCTTTTCCCCCTACTGAGCCCTGAGAGCTTCATCTTTAGCAATCAACTGGCACAAACCATTTCCTCTTACTATATTAGAGGGCCTAATCTCCAAGTCATACTCTTGGGTCTTTGCAATCCAACTTCCTCTCTTAGCCCCAGGATCTTGTTGAGTCAAAATGGACTTGATTGCACTTCCAGGGACCATCACCATTATATGGGAATTGAGAATGTAGAATCTGAAACTTTTAATAGCTTTAACCATTGCATAGGCATGTTTCTCCAATTGGTTGTACTTTAGCTCATGATTTTTCAAAGGACAGCTCATGAAAGCAATGGGTTCTTCCAAACCTTCATCATTTTTCTGAACAAGGATAGCAGAGAGTGTATGTTCTGATGCATAGCAATACATGATGAACTCCTTGTTGAAATCTAGAGATACAAGAGTTGGAGCTTTGGAAATGGCTTTCTTGATATCCTCAAATGTTGTTTTTCCTTCCTTATTCCACTTGAAACTTTCTTGAGGATTCATCATGGAAGTTATATGCTTAGTCAATTCAGAAAAATTAGGCACAAAATGACAAAGGAAGTTTACCTTTCCAAAGAATGAATGAAATCCCTTCTTATTGGTTGGTAAGCTAGTGCTTGGATAGCTTTGATCCTCTCAGGATCAATGTGTGCTCCATGTTTGTTCACAATGTGTCCCAAGAACTTACCTTCTGTGACTCCCAAAATTTACTTCTTTAGATTTAGAGAAATGCCATGTTTCCTACACCTTGCAAGGACTTGCTCCAAATGACAGATATGATCTCCCCTCCTCTTTGAGAAAACTGTGAGGTCATCAAGGTAAATGACAATGTAATATTTCAAATCTTTGAAGGCCAAGTCCATTTCTTTCGGAAAGTGGCCCCAACATTGATCAAGCCAAAAGGCATTATGTTGTAGGCAAAAGTGCCCCAAGGTGTTGTGAAGGCTATTTTGTTGCAATCCTCTTCTGCCACCTTGATTTGGTTGTACCTTGAGAATCCATCAAGAAAAGAGAGCATTTTAGATCTAGTGACTACTTGCAAAATGTGATCCATGATTGGAAGAGGGTAATTGTCCTTGAGAGATGCTTGATTCAGATTTTAGAAGTCTACACAAATCCTTATTTCCCCATTCTTCTTCCTTTTGGCACAATGTAAGCCACCCATATTGAATGGTGGATGGGGAAGATGATTCTAGTATTGAACATATTTGTCACCTCTTCTTTGATAACATTGACATTTTTGGATTGTAGGGCCTTTATTTCTGCCTAAAGGGCTTAGCTCCTTGCCTCAAAGGAATGGAGTGATGCATTTCCTTTGGCTTAAAATATTTGAGTTTATCGTAGGAGTAGGCCAACACATCTAAGTAATTTTTTAGCAGAGCAACAAACTTTCTCTTCTCTTCTGGTGAGAAGCATTTACCAATGTTAACCATCCTTGGATTCTCTAACTTTCCAATGTTTTCTTGACTCAACATAGATGGATACCGAGAAGACTGATTTTATTTCTCTTGGATGAACTGTCATGTTTGTCAAAGAGATCTTCCAAAGAAACTAGGCCTTTAGGGATTTTGTTTCCTTTCAGTTTGATTACTCCCTCTTCATCAATTCCCTCAATTCCTTCCTTCTCTTCTTTGGGGACTGATTCACGATGTGGGTTTTCACTTCCTTCAAAGAAAAGATTATTGAAGTTATCCCTTTATTCTAAGAAGGCTAGGATCTGATTGTCATCATTGAAGACCTGCCAGTGATTTTCATTGTCTGGTACACTAGGTCTGAAAACCATCTCAATGGTCACTTTATCCTTTCCAAAAGAAGGATGAGGTGTCACTAAGGAAGTTGAAACTACTAGAGAATCAGCATTTTCATTCTACTCCCTAGGGATAGCTTCAATGGAGAATGCATCAAAGGATTCAATGCAGTCCCACACTTTGTTTCTATAGTGCCTGAGTCTGGGGTTTTTCACCTGATATTGCTGGTGGACCTACTTTACCACAACCTCTACATCACCTTTACATCTCAACTTCTTGATTCCCATGTCCTCTACTGCATTCATGCCTAAGAGTAATGCTTCATACTATGTTGTATTATTTTTATTGTCAAATTGCAGCTTGTAGGCAAAAGGATATACCTCATTGGAGGGAGAGTATAATACTACACCAGCTCCTAAACCTGCTCTGGAATGACTTCCATCAAACTCCATTGTCCAAATCTGATCTTCTTCTTCCTCCATAAGGAGTGGAAATTTCTCTTCCTTTTGTGATGTAAGGAAGTAGTTGTTAGTAAAATTCAAGCACCCCAAATGACCTATGGATCTACTTTTCTAAAGGCAATGTCATTTGGTGTGAATGCACAACATTGAGCTTTCCCAAAGTGTGGGACCTTTGCAAATAGGAAAGCTCAATGTTTGCATTCACACCAAATGACATTTCCTTAGAAAAGAAAATCCATAGGTCATTTTGGGGGTGTTGTGAATTTTCACTAATAGTTTTGGCATGCCGATGGGACCTTAGAGGTCTTCCACTTCATATTTTATAGGTTGGTGTGTTCCTGTGAAGATTTCATCCTTTGGAGGCATATTCAAAAGCACATCTGGCGACTCCATCTGGTCAACAACCCATCTCTGAGGTTGTAGACTTTCTTTCCATTCATTTTCATTCATTTTTCATCCATTCTTCTTTCCATCTCTTCCATCTTCTTTCACTCCATGAAGTTGTGTAATCATGACTTCATTTCCATCATGGAATTCACATTTACAATAGTAGTATATTCCACCTCCAACATGTTTTACAACTCCTTCAAATCAGCATTTTGATCAAATTCAAAATCAGTATGCATATCCATATGAGCAAGGCCAAAATTAGTTTGGTTATGAAACATATCAAGAGCAAGGGTATGCATGCAATGATAGCAGTCAAATGCAAGATGTTGGTCTGTTGGAGAAGATCCAAAAAATGGAGATTGGCATGGTGCAATCAAGGGCTCAAGCACAAATGAAGGCATTTCAGATTGGTTTCAGAGCACCCTATCCATGGGGAGGCCCTTTTCCAAGACACTTAAGCCCTCAGGAGAAGCTAGACTTCATGGTGGAGATGCTGCCCCAACTTACACAATGGACAGTGGAGATAGAGGCCTATAAATTTGGTGTTGAGAAACCTTGTCAATGGGTAAGTTCTACACCATCATCTGGTTTTTCTCCTTCCATTCCTCAAGTAGCACCATCTCATTTTGAATGCCAAATTCTAAATCCAGCCCATGTTGTCCCAAGTGTTAAATTCATTTCTCCATCCCCTAGTCTTCCACCTCATCTCAATTCTTATGTCCTTTTCCTTCTAAGAATCCATTCCCTCTCAAAAAAAAAAGAAGTTCTACCTCCTCAAACACCACAAACAAATGCAAAATTGGTTGAACTCTAACCTATTTCTCCTCTTTCCTTCCCAATTCCATGTGGGGAAGAATAAATTGAAAAAATTAGTCATGAAGGACACCAAGAGGAAGAACAAAGCAAAGAAGGAATGATTAAGAGCTTAGTAAGCTTGGCTCTTAGATATGGGATTGAGAAAATTATTTTGTTGTGAAGCCTACAAAGGAGGCCAAAGATGAAGATTCAATGGTGGTTAGGATTAATTTTGTTGCAGTAGAAGAAGAGCAAAAAGAAGAGGTAGATCAGCAATCAGTTTGCTCAGAATGTAGTGTCCATGTTGGCACTCTATTTGAAGAAAATGTTGATCTAATCCAAGTTACACAATCAGCCATGGAGGAGGAAGAACAATCAGCTCCAAGTCCCATTGAAGAGGAGAAACTGGAAGAAATCAAATCAGAATTGGAACTAGATGAAGGAAGCATTATTGAAGATTTTTTGCTTTCATTTGAAGGGCCTGATTTGATTGATGAATCCATCATGGAGGTGACCAAAACAAATTCAAGAGGCACTGAATCATGAGCAGGTTGCACAAGAAGTTGCAGATTTCTCTCCCACTTCATCTCTCCAAAAATCTGATTTTTGGGATGAGTTCGAGTTGACAAGCTTCATGTTTGAAGATGAAGCTCCACATGGTGAAAAAATGCAGATTTGAAGGTCACCATGCAAAAGGGAGAGACCTTACTACAATAGGACATTGAAGAGTTTGATTTGCCATCAAACTTAGAAGAATGTTTTGATGAGAAGGAGCCTATAGAAAATGCAACTTTTCTTTCTTCATCATTCATTCTTCAACAACAAGAACCTACTACCATGGAGGAGAGGATTCAAGGACAGCAACCTGCAGTTTGCAACATGCCTCTTGAATCAAAGTTGGAAGAATTTGATCTTCCAAAAGCTACAATGGAGGAACTCCAGAGCCAACAATGTATTGCAGCAGGTTACAATAATGCAAAATCAACTTCATTGGATGTTGCAATCAATAATGATGAGCTGCATATTATAGAAGAGTTCCATACTGCCATGAAGGAAGGAAAAGAGCATGAGGATTCCATCATCTCTTCCACACCATCCATTCAAGAAGGTCTACAAGAGGACTCCATTTTTGGAGTTGAAAATCAGAGCAATGGGCACATCCAAAGGATCAGACCTTGCTCAATCAGGTATTTGGCTTCATTGGAGCCAAAAGAGGAGTTTCCAATAGTCATGCTTGCTTCAGAGCATGAGTATGAGCATCAAAGTGCCAAGGATCAGCTGCCATACCTCTTCAATCCAAATGCAGAGAAACTAAAAGAGGTATTTGATTTGTTTTCAGCTGACACCTTGCTAATTTGGGTAGAAGAATAGCTTCTTGTTGATTTTCCACTCATCCAACCAGCCATGATCAGCTCCAAATCAATTGCATGGCTACCAATTTTGAAGAAGGAAGTTATTTTACACAACCAGTTGTAGGGTTTGTTTAGCTCACCTTTGCTTCCAGTTAGAGTAGAGTAGGTAGGTTTGCTTTCATCAAAATAAGTGCTTGTGCACACTCTACATATCCCACTTGGGTTATGTATGATTTCTAATTTTGTACATAGTTTTTGGTGTTGTTCTATTGCTCTTGCACAATCCATTTCAGTGGCATTTTGGTGAAGATCAACTCCAAGTTTTAGTTGGTTTCCAAGTGGCTCAGAGGTTATATTTTCATATCTCAGATCAGAATTAGTTATCGAGCTTGACTCCATGCCCAATGGATGCTTCAAAGGCCACTGATCATTCATCTAGCAGGCAGATGACCCCTCTGAGTCACCAAAATCATTATCCAAAATGAGCCCCCTGCTTATTTTGGCTAACTTGCCTTTATTCTTCCCTTCCTTATGCTTCAACTTCATATTTCACACATTTCAAGCACTCAAATATTTCTAGAAATGGATTCATCAGATAAGATTTTTATTCCTTTCCAAAAAGGTAAAATTTTCCTCCTAACTCCTTGTAATTTTAGAGTTATGGCTCACAGAGTTTTTGGGGAAATTTTCCCTAGACAGGCCCACATCTAATGAAACAATGCCACATGGCAGAAGAGGTTGGGCTGGCAGAGTGAAGTTGGAAAATTTTCCAAAATGGGAAAAGGGCACAAAGGAAAAACTTGCCCGTGGGCCCGCTGGAGCCCACGGAGGAGGATGGAGAAAAGTTTAGAAGGCCCCGCATTGAATAAGGATGTGACACGTGTCTAGTCGGTGTTGGGAGTTGGGGACGGTGGAAGGATTTGGAAAAATTTTCCAAAGTGGTCAAAAACACAAAAGGAAAATGTTGGGCTGCACCTCCACGCCAACTAGAGGCCAACACGTGTCACCGAGAGAGTGGGGCATGGAAATTTTGGGAAATTTTCCCAATGAGAAATCAAAAAGAAAAGGGCGGAGTTTGAGCCCGCGATTCCATCAATGAATCAGAGAGCGCCATGTGGCAGCGGAGCGGTGGGGCATGGGGATTTTTGGGAAATTTTCCCAAATTCAAAAAAGAGGAAAATTTTCAAGTTTCGGCCCGCCAACCCGATTTTTGCCCTAAAATTGCCATTTTTGCCCTAAATCTTCAAAGGGCATAACTTTCGATCCCGAGCTCATATTTTCACGTTCTTTATATCATTGGAAAGCTTGTGAAATACTCTACATGATGGAGGGTTAAATTTTTATTTTGATGGATATTTTTAGGATAAAAATGGAAAAACGTCTCTGGCATGCAAAAACATAGAAAATGACTCCAACCACCAAAATTAATGAAGTATGGGCCTCTATTTTGCTCTGTAAAGAAATGTACTTCGAAGTATGGGATTTTTCATGAAACCCATCATTTTTGTAGGCCAATTAGAGGAATATTATCAGTGGTTGAAGTTCCAAATCAATTTTCCCACATTTTTTACTTTCTTTCATTTTGCTTCAAGTGTTAAAAGCCGAGTTTTGTCTCATTTGTAATAAGTTGTTCATCATTCTTCTCTACTTCTCTCCCTTATTTTCTTCCCAGTGGTCAAAAATGGAGTTTGAACCTCCTCCCCTACTTTTAATGGAATTTTTTTCCTCTTCCATGTGAAATGATGTTTTTGCAAACTTACGGAGCAATAAAAATGTGTTTTGTGATGCATTTGTCCATCCTTGCTGTTTTTTGCTTGTTTTCTTCTTGCTCTCTCTTCATTACATGTATTTTGCATGTTTGGATGTTCATTATAGGTTTTGGAGTTGTGTTCATGGATTTTTGGAACATTTTTGTGTGAAATCCATCCTTGGTTTTGTGATGCACTTGTCCATCCTTTCCATTGCTCACCTCTCTTTGTTTCCATGGCAGTTTTGATAGATGTTCAACATTTTCCTTCTTTGGTGTATCACCATTTTAGTTTAGGCTCTATTTTTCCCACTTTTCTCTCTCTATATATCCTTGATATAGTTATATTAGGATTATATTAGTTTTCTTTCACTGGAATAGCTTGTGGCAGGTAGTTTAGGAAGAGGAACCAGCCTTCTCTGGAGAGCTTTCCCCATTTGCAAAGGTCCCACACTTTGGGAAAGCTCAATGTTGTGCATTCACACCAAATGACATTGCCTTAGAAAAGCATATCCATAGGTAATTTTGGGGGTGCTGTGAATTTTCACTAATAGTAGTTTCCCAGCCCACAATCTTGAAAGAGGATGTTAGCTCTTAGATCATCAGATTTCCTTACTATGAATTTCATTTACCTAATGGCAACAACTTATTCATTTCTCCTTTCACTAGGATAGTTACAGATGACCAATCCATTTTTATTTCTCCACCTAGGTCTCTACAAAAACTTCTACTCAACAAAGCATACCAAAAGAGGCTGGGATGTCTACCACCAAGATGGTCAGGAGTATCTTCTTGTCTGGATAATCAACTAATGCAACCTGAGCATCCTTGATTCTTCCTACCAATGGAACTTGTTTGGATTCCATTGAATAGCATGTGCCATTTTCCTGGGTCAAAGTGAGGCCAAGAGCATTTGCAACTTTTGTTGGCATCACATTATCTGAGGCTCCAGAGTCTATGATGCAATTGTTCAACTGGAAGCCTTTGATGAGAAGTGACAGGTAGAAAGGATCAACTCTGTTGGTGTTGGAGGCACTGAGGGCTAACATGTTTTGAGAAGGTGATATGGATGATGTGGGTAATAGGCCTTTAGATATTAGGCTTGAATAAAAATGGTTACTACCATGAACTACCTTGATGAATCTATCGATTGGGTAGGATGTGTTTGTAGGTATTCAATCTTAGAGAGATAAACTTTGGTTTTGCTTGCATGCTCCACAAAGTCATATGGATTTATGGTAGATAAGGAAGAGGTTCCATTAGTGGGAGAGGATTTAAATGATAGGGTTTTATTACTTTTGGTGTTGGGTTCTCCTTTTCAAATGTAGCAATTGGCTTAGAAGGAGGTGAGGGTGTAGCCTTTGATTGAAATTTAGATGTTCTTGCAGAACCAGTATTTAGAAGAGAATTGCTCTTAACAACTTTTAAGTTGGGAGAAGAATTAGATAACTTACTTGGCACATCAAAGCATGATCCTTAGTAACCAGTGAATCTAGTTTCTCTTTGGCTGATTCCATGGAAGGTGGTAATGGTGATCCCCGCTGATAATCTTGTTTAGTGGAGGTTTTGGAGAGATATCTTCTTTGTTCTTCCTACTCTCATTCTGAATCGCGCGAGGTTCAAACACCATTCTTGGATTGTGCATGAGTGAAAACAACACATAAAAACTTGGAGCTTCTTCATCACTTTCCTCCTCATTAACAATGTATTCAATCAAGGCCATTGTGCATGCCAACCTCTTTAATTTCAAGATATTTTTCATATTCATCCATGCTTTCTTCTTCAGTTTCCTCAATGTCTCTGCTCCTTCCTCTCGATTCTCTAGTGTCACTGAGATGGCATTGACTAGTGGTGCTTCAAGAGAAATCCTATGAGGGGGTGGAGCAATTCTTGGTCTATCAGGAAGATTTGGTCTCCTTAGAGCATTCCTCATTGTGATTTGTGACAGTTGTTTCTTCAAAGCAACTAGGTCATTTGCCATTTTTGAAACATTGGATCAATGATGATTGAATTTGAACTTTGACCTTTTGCTTCCCATTTGATCCTTTCACTTTTCCTAGAAAGAATGATAGATCATTATCAATCTCAATTTAAAGTATTTATCTTCCTCAATGTTCTTGGTTGGGCTCTTCGAGGAAGAAACCAACTTCTGATGGAAAAGCACTAATGAAGAACCTTTTCAAGTTGTTCTCAAAGGGTACCACATATTTCGGGGATTTTCTTGTCAACCTATCATACCTTGCTACAAAATCTCTCATTGATTCGGAGGTCTCCTTCTTCATTTGAACCAATTGGACCAATAGATCTTGACAATCTTCTATACTCTTGAACCTATGTTCAAATGCACTTCTTATATCTTCCCATCATGTGACAGATCTTGGGGAAACATGTAGAACCATTCAACAAACTTTTCTTGGAGTGACTTCACAAAGAGCCTAATCGAAACATCTTCATCTTCAACTCTCAACACTCCATAAGAAGTGATGAATGCTGCTAGATGTTCTTCTCGAAGGTGAGAGAACCATCCCCTTTGAATTTTGGGAAGTTCTTTCTTGAGCCTCTTGGGAGCTCATGAAGAAGTGCTTGTGGAAGAGAAAGTGGACTAGTATTTCTTACCCATGGTATGTTAGTCCTATGTACTTCATGTTCATGATCACCCATTCTATTCCTATTTCTAGCCTCTTTTCTTACTAAGTCTTCTTCTTTTGTTGCTCTTTCTTCTACTTCAATTTGGAGTCTTTTTATTTCTTCAAGTTGAGCCCTTATCTCTTCTTCATCTCTTTCCTCTCTTTTAAGCTCTTCAAATGTGGGATCAACTTGTCCTCCTTGTCTCGGTTACTGGTGTATCTTCTATCATCCTAGCTTGAAAGTTTATGCTCTTCTCTGGGGTGTTGGAATTTGTCTCTTCCTTTCCAATTCGATAGCACATTCCTCTTCTAGGTCTAGAATCCTTATGGAAATGAAGTAATGATTGACACTTTTTCTATTATGCCAAATAGCTTCTCTCATATTAGAAGTAATGTCTTCTTGGATGTGAAAGAGTAAATTAGGTCTCTCAACAGGAGGATTTCCCATAATAGCCATGATTTACATCCATGTAGTTTGTGTGATTATTCAATCTCCAGAAACTTTTCTTCTAGAATAATTTTTTTATTTTATGACCCTGAGGTCATTTTTAGGTGCAGATGCTACAAAATATGCCCCATGGTGGGTGCCAAAAACTGTTGGCGAGAAAATTTGTCTTGTGGACAAATTGGTGGGTTTCAAGCCAACACTATGGGAATCTAAGTCCCTCTACTTGAACGGTGTAGCTTCGTATGTGCATGCGTGAAAAAGTGGATTTCAATGGTGGATTTTTTTGCAAAATCCAACAAGAGGCACTCCATCGATTCTATGACAAAGCTAGCAATTTCTCACTAGAGAAGAACTTTGTCTAAGAAGGGGAAAGGGAGTGAGAATGGAGGTAGGAGAAACTAATGTTGTGAGTAGAATATCATATGCCCACACACATTAATTAGAAATTTCATTTACATGCATTTATAGTTAGAAGAAAAACAAACCCGCAGAAGAAGCTACAAGACCAAATGAAACTCATTGGTCATGCAAAGTACCAATCAATCCCTCAATCAAAAAGGCCAAAATTCCTTCTTTTATTATTGAAGCTCGAGCAGAGTTTGTACATAGCTTGAGAATGGAAGAAATTTGAGGAAGAAGAGAAAATAGAAGCAATGTGGCATTTTCTATCTTTTCTAGGTACAGAGCACTCTGGTATTTTTTGAAATCAATCGCCCTGGAATGATGTCGAGAAGCCATTATATTCTTCGCAAGAAACCGTTACAACTTCACAAATCTTCAACACCTTTTCAAATTCCTTTGTTGTGAAGAAAACACTCATGGCGGGTTAAAAACCAAATCTTGCAAAGTAACTATTACATTCGATTTTCCAATTTAAATATAGACCATTTGATTTGCTCCTCTAACTCTAAAATTGGGTCGTCCACATGGTAGGAAGGGATTGGAGTGGTTACAGGGAAGCCTTTCACATTTTGTGATTTTTCATGAGATTTGGCAATTTGGAAAAAATTGGCCCGCAACCCCGCTTTGAATTTTCAACTTAGACACATGGCATGTTCTTATTGGAAGTGGGATCGTGGCCCTTTTCTCAACATTTTAACATTTTTTGGAAAAAGGCTCAAAAACTCAATTTCCTCCGTTGGTCCACTACTCGATTTGACTAGGACATGTGGCACATTCTTATTGGAAATGGGATCACGGCCCTTTTCTCAACATTTTAACCTTTTTTGAAAAAAGGCTCAAAAACTCAAAGTTCTCCACCGTTCTGCTCCTCCAGCTTTGACTTTTCAATGGTGGGCCTGAGACCTTGGTAGAGTTATGGGAAAATTAGAACTTTTACTTCACTTTTGGGAATTTGGTTAAATTTCCAAAAGTGCCCCGATGGCCTGCTCATCCGCTTTGACTTTTCAACAGCGGGCTTCACCTTTGACTTTCTCCCTGCGGGCTTCAACTTTGACTTTTTCCCTTTAAAGCTTGATCGGGGCTGCGGGTCACTTTTTAAATTTTCACCTTTTTTGCAAAGAGGCTCAAAAAATCAAAATTTCTCTATCGTTTCACTCCTCCGCTTTGAATTTTCAATGGCGGGCCCGAGACCTTGGCGGAGCCACAGGGCAAATTTACCATTTTTGCCAAAAGTGTTAAGTTCACCAAAAATCCTATTCCTCCCCATCCAATAGGATCTGACCACGTACTTGCATTCATTGGGGTCAAAATTTGATGGGGAAAAGAAGCCCGTCATCCTGACTGTGGAAAATATGTAGAGAAAGAAAACTTCATCGTTTTGAGTCCAATTTTCAAATTTCCTTCACGAACCAGAGGCATGGAGGAAAAAATGATTTGATGACCTAGGCCATAGAACAAGTGAACAATTTTGATCAAAATGGAGGTTGCAAAGAGGATATTACGTGCATAGATCGAGAAATGGAGGATTTCTAAAAACGAGCAAAACAAAGGTTTAAATAGCTCTAGGGCACGACTTTTGCTAATTTCTTGAATCTCTAACTTGGCTTAAACACCAACGAAGGGCATGAGCTCAAAAATTTTGAATTTGGCTATGAAAACGTAGAGTAGTTTTTAGGAGACAACAATGACTTTTGATGACAATTTACAAATTTTAAAACAACACTTGTGACTTTGACAAGAAGACTTGAGTTGACTAAAAAGTAATAAAATGGGATTAATTTTTATATGAAAATGACTTTGACTATACATAGACAAACTAAACACACTCAACTTTGAATTTTTAAAGACCATTTAGTGGACTCACATAATAAGATACCTTGACCGAAATTTCTAAGCACTCTATAATAATTAAACACTACATTCGACACAATCTTGACCCTTTCTTTGTCTATAGTGAACCTTCTCTTACTTAGCACTAATACCACAAATTGGATTTAAATATAAACTCGAACTATAAGCTTTAAACACACTATTTCTCTCTCTTTTTTAACTAGTTCTTAGACACCAACAATTCACTGACAACGTGGAATAAAATAAAAAACTTAACTTGGGAGCTCGAGGCGTGGAACAACAAAACATGTACATGCTAGACATACGTGTGAGACGAAAGGTCCATGTAGTACAGCCTGCAGTGAACAAGTTGGGGTCACTTTTGTCTCTGATCAATGGTAAATACATGTAAAGTAAACATGTGTCTGAATAAATTAGACTCTGCAATATTTGTATGGAATTGAATGTTGGATGATTTGATCTGAATGCATGTGTAGACAATACATTACTCATTCCAAGCATACAAATACTAAGACGTGTGTAGATCTAAATGTCCAAGAAGACACAACAATGAAAGCATGCACTGAGTAAACTGTCAGAGGCTTTCCCCAAAATCATATAATCAGATTTTAGAACCTGAGTTGTGTAATTCTGGGAAAATGTGGATGTAGAGAATGAAGCCACCAAGATTTCTATCACCCCGCCAAAGTATGTAGTGATTACAAGAATATGCAGACTTTGTAGACATCTCAGTGATGTTTTCAAACCAAATACAACACGTCCATGAGGCAATAAATCTGAATATACAATGAGCATTCAAGGCAAGCTAAGTTGGAGCCACAACACCAGTGGATGGATTCAGAGTCTATTGAGTTGAGATCAAACTACAGAAAAAGTATTTAAACACAACAAACCAATAACAGTGTTGTCACTGAGTTCTTGAGGTTGCTGCAATGCCACATGAACAAGCCTTAACTACAAGTGACCCATGGAAGAATAGGAGCACTGATCCAATGTCAGGTGTAACCAAAATGTATTGGAATGTATAAACAGGTACATGGAAAACATGTATCAGGTCGTAATCCCATACCAATGATCAGAACAACTCTAATTCATTATTTTGTAGAAATGTATTTTCAACAGTTCAACATAAGCTCTATGACTAATGAAGACCGTGATGCACAATGAGACACTCACAAGACAATGAAATTTTCTTTTTTTTCCTTCACAAATCTATTCTACAAATTTACAAACTCAAATAATAATATCCATATACAGGACAACAAAATCATCGTTGTCCTTTCCTAAAAATTATTTCTCCATTAAAAGATCAATCCCTGCTCTGATACCAAATCTAGAGATCAATTCAGATTGTGACAATAATTTCTTTGCACGATATAATATTTCATTCAATATCCTCACTCTAAATCATTTGGGGATACAATACAAATATATAGAAATATGTAACTCCTATAAATTAGGAAGTTGCTCTAACAATAATCTTATTTAGTTGTGATTGTTACTCACATAACAATACACAACTCAAATCATACAAGTTGTTAAAACAACTCCAACTAATATATTATTGTTTATATAACAATAATATAACTAACTATTATTTACCTTTCGGTAAATATCCCACTATAATGTAAACATTATATTTCCTAACAATTTCTATGTTACTCCTAGGTCAATACTTTACACTATAATTTCAACTCGTAGATTCTCCTATACCATATTTTACACACACTTCCTCTCATAGTGTTGATCCTCTTAGGTATCCCAATAGGCCTTTGGTTGCACACTCTACATCTCATGAATCTAGGCCTCCTCATAGGATTGCCATCCTAAGCATTGTTTCTCACCATTCTCACTCCCCATATTTTTACTTTGGTCCTCTAGTACACATGCTACCCCATAGATTTTTGATACTCTCCTAGTGGTCAACATGCACATTCCTTTAATACACTACATTGGCATAAATCTACACATATTAGCTCTATATTTATTAATCCTTATTTAGAACATGTTACTACAACAATCTCACTAGCATTTACATCACCAAAGAGGCCCGAATCTCCATATTCTATAGAATCTCCTCATGAGGTTCTCATTAGCTTTATCTCCTCATGAAGATAATCATTGGATAGAGATATTGATACCTACCTCTTTTACACATATCTATACACTAAAATAATACAAAAACATTCAAATATTTGTAAAAATACAAAATTATGACCTATGCATCTTACTTGCATTGTTATCACTTTACATTACACATGTTGTTTGTCACTTTGGTTTGATAGATAGCATGTTTTATTTATTTACACACGTGTTCACTTGGTATATTTAGTTGGATGTACCACCGATCATTTGGGGGGAAATTCCTCCACATTCTATAGGTGTTGTTGATCTATTATAGTTCATTTTCACTTCCTCAATTACACGTTTAACTATATACACTATGTACTTACTTATTTTAAACTAACATGACTAAAACATGTGTCTTATGAAACATTGACATCTATATTTGCACATATTTCACTTTTTTTGGTTACTACATCATATTGTCGTGTTTTGACACTTGTTTCTATATTTCCTTATGTGTTTATTATTGTCTACTTGTTTTCTTTGCTTGTGGATTATATTCCTTGGTTGTTTTGTGACAAAATGGATGTCTGTGTTTGTGGCATCATACATATATTGTTTAAAATTGTTTACTCTTGTTAGTAGGCCCCAAGCATTTTGTATTCTTTTATATGTCATTGTTTTCAATTGGATGTATTGATGTTATTATTGTTTTCTCCTACATGTGTTATTCCTTCTAGTTGCTTTAGTTTTTACTATCATTATTTATTTCTTGTATTGTTTTTGTTAGGAAACTAATATTAATGTTTACATTATTTATGTATTCATTAAATACAAATGTTAGTTTTATATATATTGTTATAACAAATATATAACAATATATATTCGGGTGTGTTGTAGTTTCCTATTTTATAGGAATTCGATTTTGATATTGATATGGCTATATATTGGCATTTGTGATTGTAGTTCAATAGGTTTCCATACAATATCAATATTATTTTGGGAAAATCGTGTGACAAAATATTGTTGTCCCAATATTTGGTATTTAGCGATCCTCATGGTTCTTTGAGAGGATGTGAAGGGCAGATCCATTGAGCTTTGCACAGGATGAAAAGGTTATTCCATTTGTAAAGAATACATTAGTATATACTCTCTCCACTCTCCCAAGGGCTGCACCCAGATAGGGGTTCATTTTTATGCTCGTCTCTCGAAAGTTCATCCATGCGTCGGAACTTTGTTTCAAGCCAACTTCGTGTCTCACTTCATTCTCCTTATCTCTGTATACAAGATCTATTTTATGCATGCCTACAATAGATTAAATTGATGATTGGAAATTGAATTCCTATGTATTCGATTGGATATTTCCGGTTGTTTTTGAGCAATTAGTGCACATAGCGTGTTGATGGCATAGAAAGGACATCATCTAACACACATCTCCAATGCAAAGATATTATATCGATCCATCTACCTTGCATTTATTACACAGTCGCTATGACCATGCGGTCTTCAACGTGGTGATCGTAGTCAACAATTTGTAGTCCCCAACAGTGCTTTGGCAATCTATCATCCAAGTCTCTGCGTACTCTTTTGGTTCTTTCGGTTGTCTCTTTGGAAAATACAAAGAGATTAAGTCTCCAGATCGAGCCAACCTCCTTGAAGACCACGGTGAGCTTCAGGACACCTTGCATGCAATCCACATGGATGTTCTTATCTAATGCATGCATCGGTTCTTAATTACATAGCATGGATTGTCAACATTAGAGCATGTATTGTGGATATTGGAGTGTATCCCTCAATTGCATGAATATTCTCGATCAGATCGGCATTCACATTTTGCGGTGTAGTTGTAAAATACCATCAATTTTACAAATGCAATATCATACATATACAGTTAGTGTGCTTACATTCATGTGTATTGTATTATATGTAAAGACAAGACGTCACATTATTTTTGTATTTAACTCCTCGGTTCTCTGCATCAAAAGTGATTACCAACTATACGATATTGGGTTGTTTCAGCATATATTCAGCCATTACCTCAAATTCATCCACGTCTTGATATCTGATGATACTTAGGCATGCAACGGATTTACAAATTCATAGCCATCAATGGATAGATCCACCAATGACCACGTCTTCTACAAATTATGCAGATCTTAGCATTTCTATGGAAAGTGTTTTCAATCGGAAGGGGCGCATTTTTTAAAATAGAAGGTTTTATCAAAAATTGTGGCCTCCAATTTAAACCAATATGGCCATTCAAATATTGGCAAGTTTCACCATGTGACCGCTTCCACTACAAGCTTCCACGGTGATTCAATATATTGCGTGAGGATTGGTATTTAGTTTTTTAAATATATATGTCTATTGTTTTAGTTAGTAGCCTTCCATTCACGACCTTAGATGAGTCTCAAACTTCCATTCTATATGTGTCACTATAAAGTTATTTTGTTGAGTCTAAATCAAACCTCTAGAATGGTCATTTTATCGGGCTTATTTGTCAAAGTCATAAAGTGTCATTTAGGTACATTTTAGGTCTAGATAGATATTTAATTGGTCCACATTTCTCTAATTAAAAGAGTAATGTCCATTGTGTTTAAAAGTAAAGCCAATATTGTCAAATCTTATCACGTGGATTTTAAAGTCTATATTATTTGTTAGTCAAATTTTTAATGTCATAGAAAGTATCATTATTTCGTGTCGATAATTTTTGTTGTCAATGAGTCAAAAAAATAAGTCATTGTAAAATTTTCAATGTTAAGCACGTCCGAAAAAATAAAGTGTTTCACATTGTGGAAGGGAAGAAAAGAATAAAATCAATGTGGAAACAAATGAGCTTCATATCCAAACGGTGAGTTAGCGGCATGTTAATGGAGGATGGAGGCATCGGAGGCTAGAAAATTCAGCATGACGGGGTCTGAGAATGATTTGGTGGCACGGGTGTGCAGGTGTGAGTACTTGTTTTTGATTTTGGAGTGTTCAGATTCGATTGTGTGGTGTGAATTTTTAGCTTGGTGTGATTCTTTTGAGTTCTTGTTTTGTGTTAAATAAGTGAAATGTTCACATTGGGGAACATGATCAACGTGATCCAATGTTCCATTTTCAATTTTCAGTTGAGTATGTGGCTTTTCCTATTTTCCCAAATGCAAAAACATAGTACTGAGAACAAATAACACAAGTGAAAGCAAAGCATCATGAGGCTTGTGAGGTAGAAGCAGTCGGATGTGTTCTGCTTCGTACCTAGGTTTGTGGTTAGCCTCTTGAAAACCATTGAAGGTTGTTGAGATGTGTTCATGCTTGACTTAGGTCAGATGTGTTCCTAGAGTGGTGGTTGATAGCGAGATGATTCTGAGCATGTTCCCATCCTCGTACAAATGTGTTCTATTGCTTGAGTCGATAAGAAGTTGATGTGTTCCTTCTTTACCTTCGGTTCGAGTGTGTGCAAGATCATGGCGCACAAGGTGGCATCTTTGCAAAGGAAGTGTGAAAGTTATAATGTTACCATGTAAACATTAAGGAGGGGAATGTTAGGAAACTAATATTAATGTTTACATTATTTATGTATTCATTAAATACAAATGTTAGTTTTATATATATTGTTATAACAAATATATAACAATATATATTCGGTGTGTTTAGTTTCTATTTTATAGAAGTCGGTTTTCCTATTGATATGGCTATATATTATCCGTGATTGTATCAATAGGTGTGAATACAATATCAATATTATTTTTCTATGTGACAATATTGCTTTGTCCCAATAGTTTTTGTTACATATCATGGTTTCCACCATGCATAAACACATTTCCTTTTTAGGTACAAGTTCTCCAAGGTGGCCACCTCTTCAACACTTTACACATCTTCTCAAACATCTCCTTCAAGATAATACACTCCTTTTTTAGCCACATGGTCAAACATAGTTTTCACACATATCTTAAAAGATGAGGCATATATATGGATTTATTATACATTTTTAGTAGATGCATAAAAACATTTTGGGTCGGGTGCAATTACATGGTACCCATAAATGCATTTGTATATATAATCTTGGGAAAATCAGCACAAGATCAAAATCATACACTTTGGTCAGAACCATATAATATGGTCTTTACCCCTCCACATGTTTCTTACAAGGCCAATTTCAGCAAGTTTTTCTACATTTTCATAGTTTCACATATGTATACAATATTTGTACACATTTTAACATCCAAACTACTCGGTTTAGATCAAGTATAGGGGCATGAAATTTTTCATTCCTTCTTCACACTAACACTCGATTTAGGCTTAGTTTCAAGATTCTTGGGGGAATTGATCTCATTCCTAGTTCAATTTTGTTAGCACATTCTCATCTATTTTAGCATTTATTTCAGTTCATAGTTAGTTGTTTAGCATATGGGGATATTTTGGGGGCACCTATTCTCTTTTCTAAATTATTTCCATATTTACAAAATCGATTCTAGATCCATCCGTAGAAGTGTGATCCATGGAGTTATGGAAGGAACAAAAGTAGCTAAGGACTTCATGGGTAGGTTTTCCTCTACTATTACACTTAAAGGCAAAGATATTATAATTTTTGAATAACTTTAGTACATGGTATTATTCCTTTGCAAGAGTGCATATGACCACTTTCTTCTTCTCTCTCTTGCACATTTTTGTGTTGGGTTGCATGCACCTGACACTATGGTTTCTCATCAACATTGATTGGGAATGATCAACCCCAATCGTTCAACAAAGTTCAGTATATACAAATCTCTAAGCAAATAAAATCATGATAAAATAGGTTTATTCTTTCCTTGTTTACATATTTTTACTTCACATATATGTAAAAGCAAAAAAATGTTGTTACATGTTTTATTTGAGTTAGGGTCACTTATTTTTCATGGACATTGACTACACTCTTTTTTGTAAGCTTGTGGAGTATACCAAGACCAAGACAAAAATGCAAGCTGAAAAATAAACATTCAAGTAAAGGAAAAGTGTGTTTACACACTCAGATATAATTTCCTTTAAGCATGTAATTTTCAATTTCATACTTAAATAGGGAAAATGTAGACACTCAAATTTTGTAATTTTCACTTGTGTAACCCTTGATTTTCTTGTACACTTTGTTATGATAAATAAAAATTCTCAATCCCACTTAGTACTTTATGAGATCCATTTCTTAGCTTGTTTATCCTTTCACACTGACATGTCAACACATTTTAGAAATATAATGTAAAAATAAATATAGAAACATCGTATATCAGCCCCAAACTTCATTTGACACATTTCATGCTCCTTGTTAGGACTCTACATATTAGTTATAATCATACATTATTCAAGACCATACATTTGGTTGTGACTTACTTATACGGTCTTTGACCAACATGTCTTCCAACTACACTTTCAAATTAACATCTTTTGTTGGGTATTATACTTCATTTGGGGAATCCTTTTTAGATAAATCATCTATACAACCCTCTATGAACAAATAAAAACTATCTCATTTGCTAATATGGATATCCTAAGGAAATGCACTAGAACACTCACTTCATACACTTATAAAGGCATCCAAATATCCTTAAATCTTAAGCTGTCACATACAAGTCATTAGGGAAGTACCCACATTAGGTATAATGTTACAAACCAGTCAAGGACACCATATCTCTCATATACGAGAACTCAAACATTATCTCTCCAAATATTTTAGCAAGAAACTATTTAAATCAATTGTGTTAAAAGGAAATTCCAAATTTTATTGATATATCTAGATATCAAATGATATATGGAGAAAAACAATCGGTTTGTGGCCTCTTTTGAGTAGTTCCAACATTTGTGATGCATGGGGGTTCCCAAAACCCTTCTAATATTTATTTTGTAGGACTCTTCATCCATGGATAGGGTTAGAGATGATGCTCAATCCACTTAGAGAACCTCATGTTGTATGTGTGACAACTAGGGTTTGATAGGAATGGAAAAATTAACAAGACAACCAACCTAGAAAGTTGCGAGAATATAATTCAAAGTAGTTCTAATACCATACAAAAAGTTCAATATTATATGATATGATCATGGAAATTTGGTACAGTTATTCCCCGGGTCATTTATAGTTCCATTCCCAATTATAAATATCATTCAAGTTCAGATCTCACAATTTCACTATTACATAGTCCCATATATCTCCACAAGTCATCTGAAAATCACTAAGTGCCTTCACACATATATTTTGAGGTTTCAATTACATGTTAGTTTGATTGGTGTATGAAAATTATTTATATCTATTATGAGTTATAAATATGATTTATTATTCATAATGTAACATCTTTTTAGGTATGTAATTAACTCTTATATAGTCTACACCTAATTAAATTTACCTAAAATTGAATTAAGGGTTAAACACTTACGTTCTTTATTGCATGTGGAGTGTTGGGAGTTGAGCTTGAAAATGCATCAATTACTTTTTTTTTTTTTAAACACTCAAAGATGTTGTAATATAATGTATTATCATTTTCCAATTGCCTTGATCACCAATTAGGTGAAAATTCTTACTAAGTTTAAATCAAGATTCAAACTAGCTAAATATATGCACACCCTCTTATCCTAGATTATAAAAATGAATAAATAATCTCATGAACACATGAGGGAATTTGTTTCCAAGTTTAATAGGCTCTTATATAAAATTCCATCCATTAACTCCTACTTTAAAAAATCAAAAGTGTTTCTTTATCAATGCACAACTATCTAAAGTGTATTTCTTTCTTAGAAGATCGTAGATATCTAACTTGAATGTTTCCCAATCTTTGGCCACATAAGTTGAAGATGATTTTACCAAGACATGAAATATCCATAAAGAACCTACAAATAACAAGGTATAGGGTTCTTCTCAACATAAATTTGATTCATCGGTTCATATATTTGAAAATGATTTATTAGCTCTCAAAAGACAAATATCCAATGACACACCTAGCAACACATACAAATATATACCCGGGAAAAGTTTTGGACATGTCAATAATGATAATCAAAATAGTTTACCTACACCTCAACTAAGGTTATCCATTTATGAAACCCCAAGTAGAGTTTTTGAAATCCACAAAGATGAAGAGGAATAAGTCATTGAGATATGATAAAGTGGAGAGAATGTTGGATATGTTGAATAATAATATGAAGAACTAGCTTATGACTCTAATATTGGGTATATGGAATATAATTATGATGAACGTGAATATGAAGAAGTAGTTGATGATATGAACATCCACTCCTTTGTTATTTTTATCAAGTCACAAAATCATAAGAGGCTAAATATCCCAACGAAAAGGCTACATTCAATTAAGTCCCCAAATCAGTACTAATCATTTC
The DNA here is from genome assembly GCA_018340775.1 of Taxus wallichiana var. yunnanensis. NCBI lineage: Eukaryota > Viridiplantae > Streptophyta > Pinopsida > Cupressales > Taxaceae > Taxus > Taxus wallichiana. Next base: position 1,658,529 of record CM031239.1, read on the forward strand.
TTAAAAGGGTGTCCTTTTACTATTTCAACCCAAAGAGAAAACTCCAAATAAATGGGTGGATTTTACCATGAATTCACCTTCCCTAATATTCCTAAGACTAGTGGCATGCCTAGTTAGGTGTTTTCAACTCTCCCAAAATCCATTCCCACTTTTTCATTGTTTCCTTCATTTGACATTATAGATCACATCAAAATATCCAAGACTAAAATGTGGAAGCTAAATATCTAAAAGATAATCCTAAAAAAATTCATAGGTTGGCCAAATTTGTCAAAATAAAAACCTTTGTTCCTACTAACACATATTTGAAAGGCATTGTACCTAGCCCAAAAATATCATTTCTCAAAAAATATGGTATCAACTTGACCTTCATGTGGAAATATTGAGCCTTTTAACCTATCTCAACTCATCAATGGTTTTAAGCTCAATAATTTTATCATTGATTTAAGAGCTTCAAACAATGTCATGTCTTTCAAGGTAGCTCATGCTCTTAGGATTTCCCTCACAAATACATTTGCTCATTGTTTTACTATGGAAACTAAACATGTATCATTAATCAAGCATATAAAGGATGTGTAGGAAGTGTTAGCCACATTTCCTAATAAGAAAGTAAAATTGACCATTCGATTTGTTTACATTTCAACTTCATATGGAATGTTATTAAGTTGTAGTTTTAGAGACATGGATGGTGAAATTAATATGGACTAGTCCTATGTGTATACACCTAATTTTTCACACTTTATATTTTCAAAAATGTTGCTAAAAATTTATCTTCCAAGTTATAGGTCGCTCAATACATATATTTCTAGGAACAGGTGCCTTAAAGGGCTCATTTTGGGATACTTATTATCGTTACTCACGTAACCATTGGGTTAGGGATGACACATGGAGAGAGAATAAATTTTGTTCTTATTTATGCACCACTTTTACTCATATCTCCTTACCTTATTCATCCACTTACTTTATCCATGACATATCTTTTGCATCATATTTGAAATTTAGGTCTACCTAGCTAACACCTTTATCTAGGGTTGATGGTGTTAGTATTATTTTTTCCTTAGTGACACCTTTGGCCATGGACGATGGTTTTGATGTTATTTTTTTATTTGTCCAACACCTTCATTCATGGGTGATTTCATTCTATATATGCACACCATTTTGGAATTTTATCGAGATCATACTATTATCCAAATAACTCTCCTAGTTATTTGGGTAACTTGTATACATATTATGGCTCTCAAGCTCCTCATTGAAGGTTGTGTGTGCTTAGGTTCAGTTGGCACAATTCCTTGGTTATAATTTTCCCTTGGTACCCCTTATTTTCCTCACACACCCTTGCGTGATTTTTTTCTCTCCTTCCACTTTCCTTTTCCTCTTTGTTCTACTCCTCCCTTTACCCACCTTTTTACACATTCACTTTCTTCCTACACAGTTCTTCCCTAAGAACACACCTCACACTTGCTTCAATTATCTAATTCATTGTCCCTCTCTCACACCATATCCATTACTTTTTAATAGTTATGCCTTGACCATGTGTTTTTTTCTCACCAATTTTCCTCATTTCCCCCACCTACATCGCGCACACATTCCTCTTTGCCTTCCTCTATTTTCTTCCGTGTGCCCTTCCTCGCACCCTCCTTTGCACCCTTTTATGCTAGGTCATCTTCGACATACTTAAGTCTACCACATGTAACCTATCAAAGCACATCAAAAGGGTTCAAAATCCTTGCAACAAACCAATGACTTGACATGTGGCGAAATGAAAAATATTTGCTGATTGGCCATCATTTCAGCCAATTCACGTGTGCCATGTGTCTTACATGTACAAACATCTCTCGACATATTCGACGGTCATATATTTTTCTACAAAGCTATGATCAGCGTGTGTCTATAATTTTCATAGAGATGTTGACATCAGCTACAAGGCTAGATATTCAAATTCAAATTCTTGGTGGATCTGGTAGGTAAGAAATGGGAAAATGTATCTCGAGCATTGATGAGAAGATCTGATTGCTCTAACCACCCGATTTAATCTGATTCACCCTTCTTCCTTCTTCAACACACCAAAATAGACCTAAGGAAGTGCATTTGACATATTATTAGGCAGATTTGCAGGCATTGAATGCCTCTTATTGGTGGTTGTATTTTAAATTTAGGTTTTCCCTCCTTCTCTTCTCCTTCTATGATTCATCTATAAATGTAAGAGCTAGGCTCATTTTTTATGTTGGACACTCTGGATCCTTACACATTCTGCTAAGGACTTCATATTTTCTATATTTTGATTTGCAGACCTCCGTATCTAGCTCTTGCATGTGGATATCGACCTCCATCACCATTGTAATAGCTCTATGCATTTCTAGAAGTAATAGAAGTATCATTTTGTGACTATTCTCTGTCCTAATGTGTTTACATTCCTTCTTCTTGCCTTTTCTTTTGCATTTTGTGTTGGTTGTGCCATTTCATGTCCCTTGCAGTTCCTTATTTAGTTGTGTTCCATGAGAATGATCTAGTAAATACGTGTTTAGTTGTGCTACTCATGCCTAGCCTCCTTTCACACATTTTCTTTCATTCCCACTCTTAACAAATAATGTTAATCCTTATTTTATGGTGTTATCACTTTGTAGTGTATGTTTCCTTCATTGTTATCCTTCTATCTCTGGTCCCTTGGCATTGTTAGCTTAGTTTCCCCTTCTAGCATTAGGATTAGTAGTAGCAATAGAAATAGATAGAGGAACTGGCCTTTTCCAGAGATCTGTCCCAAGTGCGCAAGGTCCCACAACTTAGGGACGGTTCCATTGTTGTCTCAAATAGCTCAATCCTTCAAGATTTGAGATACATGTGAAATTTTGAAGACCAACACATACCACATAGCACAAAATTATATAGGAACTCACCATTAGATCTACTCTTTATTTTCAACTTACATTTTCTCGCTTAGCTCTTAGATTTCTTACATCTTAACTCTTGGCTTGAAGATTCTTCTTGATTGGATTGTTTTGCTTGACTTTTGGGTCACCTATAGTGAGTTAGGACTAGATTGTTTCCCTTCTCCACCCAAAAGCTATTATCTCTTGGTGTATGGTCCTTTTGGAAATAGATACATGGGAACATCCCCAATAGGTAACGTCTCTAAATCAACTTTCCATTTTATATAAAGTAGTCTCTTATCTTTGCTTACTACTTTATGTTAGCTTAGTATTTTATGCACATAGTAGGTTTGCATATTATATTCAATTCTTTATCTTTTGTTGCATGTTTTACTTGATTAGAATAGAATTTTCATGCTTATGTTATTATTAATCACCCCCATAGTTTTGATACCTCAATAGGGGGTAAGTGCACCAAGTTGTAAGGGACAATTAAGTGGACATCAAATCCCTGAATTTTACATTAAAAACAACAAAACATCAAATTTAGTCTTCCTCGTGGACTTGAACCATGCCGAAAAGTAAAAAATATGTCATAAAAAAATGGTACCATTGCGTAGGGAGACTATCATTAGCTTTGTATAAATACTGATTTTAAAGTGAATAGAATAGGATAAATATCATTTTATAATTTTTACTAATAGTAGGTCTTTAAGACACTTTTTCCCATGAATGTTTATGTCTACGTTTAAGACTACAAATTTTATTTCACTTATCTTAGAATGTGATAAAACTTATACCATCCCAACTGTGGTGAAATTATATACATGTTTAAAAATATATGTTTGATTTCAATATTTTTGATGAAGTTATGTCGGGCAAACGGAAAGTTCTCTATTTTCTTTATGTTTTCATACCACTTTCAACGTAAAATATCATAAAAAATAAAATATTGCTCAAAAAATACAAAATAAAATTCATCCCAAGATACATAGTGGAATCTAACTTCTCACCAAAGGAGAAAAATATATATCAATTTTTGGTCATCCAAATCGTGGGCAAACGGAATATAATCTTATAGGTGTTTTTAAAAAAATACCAAGTCATTGAATTTTGAGTGTTTAATATAGCTAATCTTGTCCATTTTTTAAAAAATTAGTATTTTAGAAACTAGATTCTGGATGCTACGATTCATATTAATATAATTTTGTCTAATTTTTAGTGTATGTGTTGCTATAATCCCTACAAGTTGATATTATGTTGTTATTTGCAATATGACATCCACTTATGACCCCTTTTTGTCCCCCAACTTGCTGCACTTACCCTATGGTTCCTTCCTCTTTCTCGACCTAGGGCCTTGGAAACCTTAGGTTGTCTTAGTGTAAGGGTTACTTCCCTTTGGGTATGCAATCTTAGTGGTTCTTGTACCCCCTTTGATTCTATCCATTATGTGCCGGTCTTGGTGTGTCTCTTACTCATTTCCTCGATACCCTATTTGAATGGATGATAAGAGTGTACGTTGTCTAGACACAATTTTTACCACCATACATCCTTGATAAACTAGACATAAAACTCCTTTTGTACCTTATGATCAAGCACAGCTCATTAAAAGCATCCATTTTCATTTTTATCTCATTTTAGCCCTTAAAATCTAGAAAACCCTAAAAACCAATTTTTCCTAACACTATCGTCCCTGTGTAAAATCGATGCGGGGTTGATTGTGTCTGTCTTAGTTCATTTTCCTTCCTAACACTATCATCCTTTGTGTAAAATTTGTCCAAGACCAATTGTTTTTTTCTTATTTCATTTTTCTTCCAGGTGTTATCAACGCCTATGTAAATTCTCTATATGGTCGATTACATCTAAATTATAGTTTTCTAGAATCCTATTTTTAGCTTCTAGATAGCAAAAATGTCATATTTGAGGATCTCTATGGCACTTTTGAACCACCTAAACTTCTCCATAGGATATTCCTCTATGCCTACATCTCCTCTTCATACTCCCAAATACTCTAATTCCCATCCTACAAGTGCCAATCTTCCCATGTGTTCCCTATCCAACTTGTGAAACTCCATTATCCCAACCATGTCACTCTAATCAGTTAAAGAAAGGTTACTCGGAGACCGTAACATGGTTTAGGTGGGGTAGATAGATACCAAATCCATCATTAATAACCTTAACAGCAACAAATGTTTTACTCCTAAAAAATATGGAGGTTTTTGAAGGATACCTGCCAGCATCATGGAAATAACTAGGCCTCATTCTAATCAAGAAGCACTCAATCATGATCAGGATTCTCCCTACAGAACTGATCAAAGTGAGTCCACTAAAACTCCCACTAATGAGCATAATAGTCATAAACAAGCACCCACCTCTAAAGGTCACTCCTCTTCTATGGACCTTAACATAGTGATAATAAAACTCCTAGAACATATGGCCTTATCCCAAGATACCACCATAGCTAGCATGATTTAGATGCATAATCAAATGTTATAGTTAATATCTCAAAATGTGGTGCCTAATATACCTTCTCATACACCTCCCCACTAGTGGGTGTGCATGGGAATCATATTCCTCCTCCACTAATCTATAGTGAGATATCACAAAATATCCAAAATGAAAAATATCAATCTTTAGAAATATCTCATTTTGATTGTCAAATTTAGCGTCATACAAGCACCATGAAAAATATCGTGGGCACTATAGAAACTTCACACTATCAACTTACCTTGGATCAAATGAGTTCTTATGGAATCGAAATCAATACAATTGACATATCTTTACAACATATTCATAATAACACCTCAATTCCCTTTTGTACCTCAGCAAAAGTTTCCCAAGACCAAAATTCTCCTTTCCTAGACACCATCGGCCAATATGGAATATCTTCTACATGAACGATGGAATCTAGAACTAGAAATTTCTTTACAACCATCAACCATCATCCCCCTATGGAATATCTTCTACACACTAATGGCATCTAGATCTGAAAAATGTATCTACAAACACCCTCGAGCCCTATGGAAGATCCTCTGTAGGGTCGATGGCATCTAGAGCTGAAAATGCCTCTACAGACTATATTGGCCCCTGATAAAACATAACTTGCATGGCTTATAACACAAAGGAATCCTAAATAATGTTGACAATTCTTCCCAACCGGTGTCTCGAGCCTCATGATTTTTCCATCTTTGGCTATATTTCCACATACTAACATTGACTTAGATGACCCATTTTCCCTAAAAAAATGGATTAACATGTATTAAAATTTAACTATGACATCAGATGACCTCATGGGTGATGATCCTATTTATTATTTATTGGTGAATGAGTCACACACTACTCCATCGGTGCCATCCTCACCCATTACATCAGTACCTCTATCAAACACTCCCACTAGCCCTCTACAACCTATGAGACCTCTCCCCTACCTCTGCCCTTCATAACTCCTCGGCCCTTTGGGAAAAGGCCATATTATACATGGCATGAGGCTCTAGGGCATGATGTTTTATTATAGACCCTATCAACACCATATAAATAATATTGAAGATGAGTTCAAACATTACCAAGCCAAGAATGCTACATAGCCTTCTACTTCATCTCATTTCTTCTACTCTCATCATCAAAATTATGCACATACTAACATCGACTATTGGGTTCTACGCATAGTAAGCATCATATCCCTGAAATCCCTTCACACACTCGTAATCATAGAGCCAACTCATCTACCCCTAGATCATCTAAACTATAGCCTATATATAGGCCTCAACCTCACCCCACTCTTTATGGTATTCAGAAGTGTGGTGTCCTCACTCAATTAGAGGATCAAATAGATGACACTTTATTTACCACTTAGTATGAATTCCATGACATGTAGCTATTACACAACATATTAGTAAGGACCTCATGACCCATGCCCGAAGCCACATTTTGCATCAATTTGATGATATTAGCATTGATACGTTGCGATATTTTGTCCCTCATGGCTAGCTCCTTACAAACACCATGATTACATTTTACTCTAGTTTGATCCCTCACGATCACTTGGGCTCTGGACCCCACTTTGGTTTTACACAAACATCTTCTATTTTCACTTCGGATCTCAACCCCCTTTGGTTTTTTACACACATCTCAAAATATATTGTCCTCACTTGGCCTCTTCTCCCGCTTGGGTTTCTCATCGTCTCTCTTTTTCCCTGACATCTCCTACCATTGGAATGTCGTAGTCTTGATTCTTCCTATTTTGACTTCAATTCACCTTGGCCTTTCCTAGTGGATCGTCATGGTCTTTTGCATCCTCACTTAGGTTCTTGACCTCGCTTGGATTTATTTTTCTCCATCAAGCACCACGACATCTCCTTGTTGGATGTCTTTTCCTTTTCCACCTCTTGGATTTTTCACATCACATGAGTTGGGATATCTTATCGATCCCCTTATCACTATATTTACCTAACTATCTCATTATCATTATTCCTAAGTACCATGGTATTATAACATACATACATGTGGAAAGAAGGAAAATGATAAGTTAAATATCCAAACATCAACCAATTATCCAAATATCATTAAAAATAATTTTCTCACCCTTTCCTTTCTTATGAGATCGACACGGTCTTGTACATCCTTGGTTAGGCTCATAGTCTTGCTTGGATCTATTTACCTCTCTTATTATTATAACATCTACCTCATGGTTTTTGTGTTTTTCATTTTTTCTACATGCCACTTGGCTTTGACATTATGACACCTTATCTCTATGATATTATGACACATGAAATCCATCCCATGGGCCCTTAACTAGGTGATTTATGTCTTATTTTACTAATGATCCTCTAGTTTTTCCTTTCAGTTTTGATTCTCTAGGGTTCTAACAGCATGGATTTTACCCATACATGGTAGGATGACCGATACTATCAGGTACGCATTGGTGGGTATATTTCATTTCAGCTATTCATTTATTTACTTTCAAAGCATCTACTTCTAATTTGGTGAAATAGTGTTATGCATCATTCTTTACATTGACTACCCCATGTATCGTTATTACAACATGCATTAATCAATGTCTGGGGCATATGTATACACCTAATTTTTCACGCTTTATATTTTCATACATGTTACTAACAATTTCTCTTCCATGTTAGAGGTTGCTAATGCATCTATTTATATGAATGAGTACCTTAAGGGACTTATTTTGGGACACATGGGTATGATTATTAACGTAACCATTGGGTTAGGGATGATACATGGAGAGATAATATCTTTTGGTCTTATTTTTTACCCCTTTTACTCTTATCTCCTTACCTTGTTCATCCACTTACGTGATCCATGAAATCTCTTTTGCATCATCTTTGACATTTAGGTTTTTCTATCGACACCTTCAACCATGGCCAATGCTATTAGTATTATTTTTTCCCTACCGACACCTTTTGTCCATGGGTGATTTTGTCTTATATATTCACACCATTTTGGTATTTTATGGTATCATCAATATATCATACCACATAGCACAAATTACACTTGTGAAGTGACCATTAGCTCTTCTCTTTTGCACCAACTTGCATTTGATTGCTCAGCTCTTAGATTTATTACATCTTGACTCTTGGCTTGGAGCTTCTTCTTGATTGGATTGGTTTTCTTGCACTTTTAGGTCACCTATAGTGAGTTAGGACTGGATTTTTTCCCCTTCTCCACCTGAAATCTATTCTCTCTTGGTGTATGGTCCTTTGGGAAATATATGCATCAGCAACCTCCCCCCAACAGGTAAGTGCTCTAACACTTGTCATTTTGTATAGATTAGTCTCCTATCTTTACTTATTACTTTATGTTAGCTTATTATTTTATGCACATGTTAGGTTAGCATATTGTATTCATTATTTATCTTATGTTACATGCTTTACTTTGGTTAGCATAGATATTGCATGCTTATTTTGTTCTTAATCACCCCCATAATGTTGATACCTCAATAGGGTTCCTTCCTCTTTCTTGACCTAGGGCCTTAGAAACCCTAGGTTATCTTCGTGTAAGGGTTACTTCCCTTTGGGTATGTGATCTTATCATTCCATATACCCCCTTTGAATTTTATCCATTGTGTGCCAGTCTTAGTGTGTCTCTTACTCATTTCCTCGATACCCTAGTTAAACAGATGATAAGAGTGTGTGTTATCTAGACACATTTTCCTGCCATACACTATGTATATATCTTAGTGAAATGTGTCAAGAATATGTTATAACTTGAACCAAAATTAAAATATTTCATGTGGATATATGAATATCATATAGCCGAAATAACTTTTGAAGAATCGTACCATGGTACATACTTCCTCTCAATTGAATAATATTTATTCAACCTCAATCTATTCTAATATGAATCCAATGAAGTATAGATCTTTGAATTTAATGGTATTTGTTCCTCAATAAGTTCAAGGGTAGGTGTCTTGTGTTAATATATCTTGCCCATTAAATTTTTACTTACTCTTTCAATATTTAGTTTGATAACACAAATAATATAACAAAGTACAAATCTTTTTTGGCATTGAAAGTTAAGGAAGAAAGAGGTATAAAAACTATAATGGCTCGAGGTGATGTTGAGCTAATTGTAAACTAGGAAAAGAATTAGTACTAAGTGAAAAGTGGCTACCAGAGACACTATAGAACCTGAGTATGGGATTTTATTTAAGTTTTTATGATTTCTCCATTAGCATTGTAGTAAGGAGAAGAATGATTAAGTTTATGCATTAGCAATATATGCATCTTTGTTCATTCCACACCTAGGGTTCGAAGATAATAAATACATCATAGAAATGATGATTCATCCGAGTGTCCCGTATAACCTAGAGAATTGGTAGGTATTTAATGAGGACTTTCATATCACACAATTCCTCAAAAAAGTATACAATTTTAGTGAGATATATGTCAAAGGAAGCAATTCTACTTTTTGTGTATCTACTTTCAATTCAAATAAAGATATATGAAATGAGGAAATTGTACAATTAAAAGGAAATAATATCCCTAAGGGGTTGGTATAATTAGAATAATTGTTTGATAAACATGATCAAGTTATAAAAGGGAAGCATCATGATTTATTTAATTCATCTTTTGATATATATTCAATAAACCTTGGCACTTAAGAATAGCCTCTCCTAAAGAATATTAAAAAATGTTGCTCACCCAAGGAAAAGAGGTGGTTCATGGCATTTCTTAAAAATTACAAAAATGTATTAGTATGGTCATATGTTGACTTAAAATCCTTTCAGCCCAATGATATGTAGCATAACATCCATATGAAGCCTAGTATGCACCCTTACAAGTAGAAGTAGTGAATCTATCACCCAAATGTTTCAATTACCATCCTATCTCACGTGAAAAATATGTTTGATGCTAGGATTATTTTTATTATCCACCATTCAATTTGGATTGCAAACATTTTTCGTAGTCCACAAGAAGAACATAGTAATTTGTATCTATGTTGACTTTTTGAATCATAATCAAACATCCTTAAAGGATAACTATCCTTTCCCAATTATAGATCAAGTAATCCACATGGTCACATGTTTGGAAATTTTATCCATGATAAATGGCTTCTCCATCTATAATCAATTTTAAGTGGACATAGAATACCAGCACTAAAGTTATTTCACAACTCCATATGGGTAATTTTTCTTATAAAATTGTTCCTTTTGGATTAATCAATGCAGGATCTACCTTTCAAGTGTGCCATGAAAATTTAATTTCATAATATTAAAAATAAAATAATTGTTGTATATCTTAATGACTTAACTATTTTCTTAAATAAATAATAAGATCATTGCAAAAATCTAGATAAGGTCCTTGAAAAATTTCATGTCAATGGGATTTCCTAAATCCTAATAAATCCATGTTCGAAAGGACTGAAGGTAAAATTATTGGTCACATAATATCAATTAAGGGAACAAAGATTAATCTATATTTATTTAAGTCTATTCATAATATCACTATTCCAATGATAAAATTGGAGTTCGGTCATTCTTTAGAAAGGTGGATTTCTTAAGGATATTCATCTCATATATTTTTTAGATCACTAGACCCATTTTCTAGATGATGAAGGGAAAAAAACTTTATGTTGGAACACATATGGGAAGAAATCATTTAAATGCATTAAGATTTCCACTTCCTAATATATTGTTCTAGTATGCCAAGACTATTCATAGTATTTCATTCTCAATAGTTATACATCAAGTCATACTCTATCTTTAATTTAGTTCAAATAAATGATGAGGGAATTGAGTCCCCAATTTTCTTAATTAGTTGTGCACTTTGAAAGAGAATGAACTAAATACTATATAGTTGAAACATATGCCTACACTATAGAAAAATTGGTTAAACACTTAAAATATTATATCTTAATCTCTCACACAATGGTATTAGTCAAAGTTTCAGCAATAAAATATATTTTTGACACAACAAGATGGATAGCTAAAGTACAAAATATGACCTTAAGATCAAGCCTACTAAACTAGTGCATGGAATAGGTTTGTGTTATTTAATTTTGGAAAATGATACACGTACCACATAATAAGATCCAAACATATGAAAAAAACTACCCACACTCTTGTTTATAAGTAACACGGAAGAATGGGATACTAATATCATGTATTTTCTCACCTATGGTGAATTTCCTAACCATGTCGATCTAAAATAAAAAAGGAAATTCAATTTTCATGTATTCATGTATTTACTTTTGTAAAATACCCTTTTGAAAGAATCATTAGTGGGGTTTTATGTATTATGTTCGACAGGAACTAAAAAGAGGCTACTATAATATTTTTATGACAAGTCATGTAGAGGACACTTTTCGAGTTCGGTTAACACACAAAATAATGTGAGCATGATATTATTGGCCTATAATCTTTCAATATTATCATAAGTGGGTATCTAAGTGTGATCCATGTAAATAATTTATGGAAGTCATAAACTAGCTTTACTACCTCAACGGAAAGTGGTCATCAAAGAACCTTTTAAACCATGGGGGATAGATTTCATTTGTGTCCTCAACCCTCCATCTATTGCCAACCACTCATCATATGTATTAAATGTAATGGATTCTTTCACAAAATTATTAGAAGCTATATCGATAAAATAGGATACTTTAGAATTGGTTTGTAGCTTCATAAAGGATAATATAATCATAAGGTTTGGGTGTCAAATAAATTGGTAACGGGTAATGCTTCCAATTTCTTTTCTAATGAGCTTGCTAAAATTTTCTACGGATATGGTATATTGCTAGAACACACTTCTAACTATTATCCTCAAGGGAATGGTCAAGTTGGTTCTAATAACAAAAATCTTCTAACAATCATCAATAATATAGGTGATGGTAATCAACATACTTGGCAAAAAAAATTATATGGCCTTTATGGGTTGACCGGATAACTCCCCAAAGATATATTAACATATCTCATTTTAACTATTATATAGTATCAACACTAAAATTTACATCTATTTAGAATTTCCATCACTAGAATTAGCCAAAGTTATGATGATGAAACATTAAAGGATATACTAAAAAAAGGATTATGTACTTGAATGATTTTGAGGAAAATAGGATCAAGTTTTTTGACAAAAAAATAGAATTTTTTTAAATTCAAGAAATTGTTTCACAAAAAGAATAAGCCACTGGGAATTCCAAAATAATGATATTGTTATGTTATGGGACAAGAGGAGGGAGCCCAAAGTAATGTAGTAAATTTGAATCAATTTGGAAAGGTTCATTTAAGATATTATGTTTATGTGTAGAAAACATATTTTACATGTCATATTATGATGGGACACATCTTATGTTTCCCCACAATAGATAATACTTGAATCACTACAAATTTTAAAGTAGGTTGACCCCTACATGTACATAGGATAGCATTAGTTTTCCTTTCATGTTGTGTGTTTCCTTTTTTTTTTTTTTTGTCTCCCTTTCCTATTGTGTGTTTCCTTTTATGTTCTATCTCACTCTTTTCCCCATCAATATCACCTCCCTCATTAATGATGTATTAGAAAACTTTTCAAATGTATACTCAATAGATAAGACCCTTAAAATATTCTAGGATTCATTCACTCTTATTTTCCTTGAAGGAAATCAAAAGTATATCCCCTAATAGGATCCATCTGTTATCCCCCAAATTTTAACTTCAAAGAAAATTTTGAGGGAACCACTCAAATTTTCCCAAAAATGGTTTCTTAAAGTCAAAATAATGAATAAAAGTGTTGGTGGGAAAAAATTTGGGTGGAAAACTTGTGGATTTCTTGCCAATGCTCTGGGAATCTAAGTCCCTCTACTTAACTAGTGTAGTTGTCATATATGCATGCATGAGAAAATGTGGATTTCCGTGATGGCCTTTTGACCGAGGATCCAATAGGGGCACTCCACTAACCCTACAGAAAAGCTAGCAATATCTTTCTAGGGAAGACTTTGTCTGAAGAGTGGGAAAGGGGAGTGAGAAAAGAGGTAGGAGAACTAATGTTGTAGGTAGAAAATCATATTCCTACACACACACTAGTCGAAAATTCAATACATGCATTTATGGGAAGAAACGAATTTGTGAATAGCAACAAGACCAAATAGAATTCACTAATCACCAAGTATCAAGAAACCCCTTAGTCAAAGAAAGCTAGAAACTCCTTCTTCTTTTATTGATTGCTCAAATCAAAGTTGTACATAATGTGGGAATGGAGGAAATTTGAGAGTAGAGGATAGTAGAATAAAATGGCTATCTCCTTTGCTTTCTCTAGGTACAATGCACTCTTGAGTTTACAAGATCAATCACCAACCCCTTGAAATGGGAATGGCTTTACAATTTATAGAGTGAGAGGTGACTTATCGTCTACCCCCAATGGATTTTTGAATACCTTAATATGACTTAAGACTGTTCATATTCCACTTTAAATATTTAAGTCCCTTTTATAATAGTAAGGTGACTTAAAGTTACATTATATTTCTGAAGTCATTTAAGTCATATTAAAAAGTGCAACCCTCAACGCAAAAATATAACATTGAAGAGAGAGAGTGTTGTATGAGAAGAGAAGAGAGAGAGAAAGAAGAGGAAGAAGAAGAGGAGATGCCATCCCAGATGAAGTCTAATGATCCTCGCTGATGGAAAGCTCTGATGTGATGAAGTTCGAATGTCCCATTGTGCCAAAACTACCCTTTGAGTGTGACTTACTATTTTTAGTAAATGCCTGGATGAGATACTTACTATTTTAAGTAAGGGATGATTCTTGCTTCTTCTTGACCATCGTGATGTAATGAACTCCCTTATTCGATCCTGTGCACACTACCCTTGCCTCACCCACTTCTTGGGGTGACTTACTATTTTTAGTAAGCACCCATATAAAGGACTTACTATTTTTAGTAAGTGGTCATTTTCACTATTTCTATTCTAAACACTCATTCTGACTTCCTCATGATCTTCAATGTTTGTTTCCTTTGTCTCAGCTTCTTTTGATGATGACTTTCCAAACATAGCAAGTCTATATAGGAAAAATTACTATTTTTAGAAAGTGTGTTTCCAGTGCTCAATTTGAGATGGAACATATTTTTTTGGACTCGTCTTGTTGTTACGATCACACCCTCCGAATTTCACATAGTTTTTCCATCTAGAATGATTGGAAATAAATTTTGAAATTTTGACCTGGTCAGTGGCTTCGGGCACGGAGCTACCATGGTGGCCATTAATGGAGCTTGAAATTTTTAGGTCTAGTTTTTGTCTTTGTTTGAGATGAAAACAACTCCATTATAATAGGTTTTTCATTTGGAGCTGTGTGCAAGTTTTTAGCTCACTCCTATTACCGGAATGATGGGAAATCTGACAAATGTGAGCTGGTGCACAAAGTGGGATTTTTGTTGGAGAAAATGATTCAGGGCACCATTTTACCTCTTGTTTGTTGCATCTTGATTTTCTTGAAAAATGTGAAATTCTTCAAAAGATGGCATCTCGATCTGACTTGTACTTTGTAAGATATGATGATTTTTTGATCGGGTGGCTTCGTAGTTATCTAGCGAAAAATCTCCATTTTCTCTTCATTCTTCGTCATTTCACTCCATTTTTCTTTGAGGCCTACATATTACTATGAATTCATGGTGTGGAGAGTTTATGTGGCCATGGAAGAGCTGGTTCAGAGCAACAATGGTGGACCAGGGTGTCTAGACAATCATTCACAAAGCCATGACAAGGTATGAAGTTGTGAAGGAGAAATGAGGGGGAAGAAATGGCTAAGTGCCGGATTTAAATTTTCAAAGAAATGCACATGGAGGGGCTGGGAAATTTTTGTGTCCCTAATTCCCTAACCTTAGGGACATGAGGGACATCAATTTCCATAGTGGTCAAGGTGATGTCATGTGTCCTCGATCCGACGATGAGCAGGAATGAATGCTCCAAAAATGCACCTAGGGGCTGAAAGTTAGTCACATTGATGTCCAAAAGGCTCCCCATAAGGGGCTTGGCACATTTTTTCATGTCTCGATGTCCTTCACCTTAGGGACATAAGGGACATAATTTTCCATGGTGGTCTGGGGCTAACACGTGGCGCTTGATCCAACGCGAGGAATGAATGCTCTAAAAATGCACATGGGGCTGAAAGTCGGTCACGTGGGTGTCCAAATGACTCCCCATAGGGGATAGGAGAATTTTTCAAGGTATTATGTCCCTCACCTTAGGGACATAAGGGACATTAGTTTCCACGGTGGTCCTGGAGCTGACACGTGGTGCTTGATCCGACGACAGGGAGTGGATGCTCCAAAAATGCACCTAGGGGCTGAACTATCAAGTCTGGAGGTCACATGAGGGTCTAAGAGGTCACATGGGCACTTTGGGTGCACTTTTCCAACCTTGATGTCCCTGACCTTGAGGGATGTCAGGGACATAAAATCCCACCAGGCTCTGGAGCTGACACGTGTCCTCCCAAAATTTGGCTAAGTCTTGAACTTGTGATAGTGATAACTTGAGCTCCCGATCCTCTTTTTGGAAAAATTTATATGACCCTAACTGAAATGGCCTTTTAAATCCAATGGTTTGGTTCTCATGTCTTGATTCATCTATCTAATCCCTAAAAATCAGATTTTTATGTGAGACTCCACTTGTTCTCGATAAAAGCGCCTAAAAATATTATGCGCCAAGGTGTTGTGAAAAATATTATTTTGCCATCATGTAGGTATTGGAATCCTCTTTTCGGTGATTTTTTTACTTATAACTCCATCTGGAGCTCCCAAAATCTTCTTCTGAAGCTTGATATTTATTTTAGGCCTATGTACTACCTAGGCTTGTGAACCTTGTTTTTACTCAGACTGCCCCAAGCCTTTCAAAACTTCCCCAAACATTCCAAAATAATTTCCATGAGGTTTTAAGGTATTTGATTCACCTCCATGTTTAATTTGGCCCTTTGTTCTGCTTTAGGGTGGTTGGTCCATTCCGAGAAGGCCAATGATAGCCCTTCCCAATACCACCAAAAGATAGTATCTTTTCGGCACTCCCTAAAATCACCTAGGGGGAATGAATAGACTTTCCTAAATCACCTAGGGGACCAATTTGAAATCAAATAAAGGGGTGAACAGACTGACATACTTGACCTGAGGTTTCTAGGAATGATAAAACATGAAAAATTTGGCACAAGGGTATAGTTTTTGTGTTTGGAAATTCCAATTTTCTGTTGTACATTTTCACGACAACTCACTCTAGCTTGGGAACATGATATGGACTGATTGCAATGAATACATGGCATGAAGAATCCATAATCTCAACTCACAACATATTGACTAGTGCCTTATCCATTGGGCCCTGCAGAGTCATGTACAACCTATAACAAGAGAGAAAGAAGAAGGAAACACACACGCACACAAAAAGGATGAAAAAGAAACACACGACACACAACATGAAGGGAAACACACACAAAAGAAAGGGAAACACACCTAATAATTACCTATGGTACAAAGTGGGGGACAACCCACTTTCACTAAAGCACTTTCCATTTCTCAAAAGTTACCCGTGAGTGGGCAACACTGAGTGATGATGTTCTCTCAAAGCCGTTGGTGGGTTCCAGAAAGTACCCTCGCCTCCTCAATTGTTTATAGAAGATAGGTGTTTCCATGATTTTCCTTTTACTTTGTAAGAGTGATTCCATGTGAACTTTTTGATGCTCAAGTCCTTGCTTGGAAATTCCACTACCTTCATGTTCTTTGAAGTCGGTTTCATAGTGCCAGTTTCCTTCCATGTTTATCGATATAGTTGATTCTCCATCAAACATCTCATCTCTGCCCCAAAGCTGATTTTTATTCCAATTCCTTGAATATTATGAGTTACTTTCTTTCTTGGGTCTATGTTCATTGACATCCTTTCCATGAGAAACCTCATACTTATCCTTTTCCTTCACTCCACTACGTGAGGTGCTTGAGTACTGACGGAAGGATTAGATGTAAACTCATACTTGTCTTGTATGTCCATGACACTAGTGAAGAGATCAAGAATCAGCTCGAGATCTTCTACAACTTCTATTACATCTAAGATTTCTTACATGGAGTTATGCTTCATCATTTCCTGCAGCTCCTCTTTGTACGCCTTTGAAGAATCTTTATCTTGTAGCTCAAGGAAACTATCTAGAGGGATTACCTCATCATTTTGGGAATCACTACACTCTATTAATCCTTCATCGAAAAGAGCTTCATCTTCAGAGGTCTCAAAACTCTTTTCTTTAGTTTCTTTATCATGGAAAGGTTCTTCCTCTTTGAATGGGAAAGAAAATACCTCGATTTCTTCATTGTATCCATCAACCATTGGTTCAATAGGGACATCATATTTCACATCTTTCTTTGTTTCAACATAGCCAACCTTCACACTGGTTGAGGCTTCCAAGTCAGCTTCATGTTTGTCTTGCATATTCATGGCTTGCATTAGGAGTTCGAGACTGAGCTCAAGGTCCTCTGTTTCTTCCATGGCTCTCAGTAGTTCTTGTACAAATGGTTCTTTCCCATTTTTCAAGGGCTCATTATAGACCATCTTGGTATCTTCCTTGGTAACATGATCTAGGGAGTCTTCATCTTAAAATGGGAATGAGAATATCTCTCATCATCACGAATAACCACATAAGCTGATTTTTTTGTTTGAAAATCGTCAAGAACCATTTCCTCTTCTTCATGGTTTGTGCATCATCTAGTGATTCGGTGCTGTCCTCTTGTAACTCGAATCTCCTTAATGCTTATTCAAAATCCAAATCTCTCCAAGAAGGAATATCTAGCCCTATCAATATGGGAATATATTCTTCCTCCTCGGTTGTCACCAAGTGATTCATCTGCTTGGTATTTTGGTACAAAATGTTAGCTTTGGGATTCCAGACTTTTGCACAATGTACCTCATCTTCTTCTCTGGAAGCAATTTCTCCATGTCTCCCTTCATTGGTATGGTTGTGAATGACCAATTCATTTGAATTTTACCTCCTAAGTCTTGGCAGAAACTTCTACTTAGCAACATTCCAAATGAGGTTGGGACGTTTACTACCAGAATCGTCACTAAAACTTTCTTGTCTAGAAATCTAGTGAGAGCCACATGTGCATCTTTGATCTTCCCTACAAGTGGGACCTCTTTTGAATCCAAAGAGTAACAAGAGTCACTAGGTGAAGTCATGGTAAGTTTGAGAGATTTAGTAACCTTCAAAGGCATCACATTATCTGAAGCACCAGAATCTATTATGCAATTTTCAGTACGTATTCTCCAACAATAAGGGAGATGTAGAAAGGTTCAACTTCATTGGTCTTTGATGCACTTAGAGAAAGCATGTTCTATGAGGGAGGTGTAGGTAGGTTTAGTAGTATTCCTTTAGGTTTTGAGCTACATCATGATGTATTGAACAAACCTCTCAAACTATTTAGGATGGGAATGCAAATATTTGGTTTTGATAATCTACACTTTGGCTTTGTTTTCATGTTCTATGAAGTCAAAAGGAGTAGATGTAGACAAGGGGGTGAAGGGACTGATTTTGGAGTCTGGATAGGCTTAGGAGTAGGATTTGATGTTTGAGGAATGGAGGGTACTTTGAATGGCACACTAGGAGCTTTCAAGGTATTATATTTTGTAGGAGCAATTTTAGATTTAGAAATGGAAGAGGGATTGGAAGACTTACTTGGGATTGTGGGGGCCTTCTTACTTGCTACGGGATTAGGTTCCAACAATGTAGACTTCATGGAAGGTGGAAGTGGGGATCCTCGACTGATTATTTTGTTTTGTGGAGTCGCCACAGGAGGATCATCAACCTTATTTTTCTTAGTAGCAGTGGAGGAAGAGGCTCCTTTCTCAGATTGAGAATGAGTGAATACCGCACATGAGAAATTGGGTGCATATTCTTCATCTTCTTCATCACATCCAAAATACTCATAGAATTTGATTTGTGTATTGTTCTCAAACTCATCATTTTCTAAGAAATCACCACCTTCACTTTTCTTGTTCAATATCTTCTTCACTTTCTTGAAATCTGAAATTTATGTTCATGGGTGGGGCCTCTAAGGTGATCCTTTGGGGTGCTCCTACAATCTAATTTTTGTTGCTTCTTTGAGAAGATACTGTTCAAATAATTCCCTCTTCAAAGAGGACATCTCATTTGCCAACTTTTGTAGTGATGGATTGGTTCTCTCATCTCCGGGATGTAGCCTTGACCTTTCCCTTTGATGGATTCTTGATCTTTCCAAAGAGGATGAGATCGTCATAAAGTTCAATGGCTATCCTTTGTGATTATACAATGTTCCTTGGTTGGGCTCTTTTGCAGTAAAAAACCTACTTCGATGATTAAGCATTGATGAAGAATCTCTTGAAATTTTTTTGAGATGGTAAATTCTCTTTAAGTATCCTATAAAGAAACCATTTGAAACGAGCCATGAATTCTCCATGGTTTCATTTTATCCTTTCTTTATTTGAACCAACTCGCACCAAGAGGTCCTGGATAGTCTTCAATTGATTTAAATATCTCTTTGAAGGCATCCTTGATGTCATCCCAACCAAAGTGATGGATCGGGCAGAAGGAGGTAGAACCATTCTACTATTTTTTTTAGAGGGACTCACAAACAATCTCACAAAGAACGTCTTCATGTTAGACACCAAGAATTCCACATGATGTCATGAAATCGTGATGTGTTCTTCCAGATGTTGTGTTTTGTCATCATTGAACAATTTTTGGAAGTAGATCAAGAGCAAGCGGGCCCGCATTCCTTCCCCATGGAACAATAGGTTGAGGTATTTCTTCTTCATCTTCCATTTTCATTTCTATACTCGCTCTTGCTGCTACAAATTATTCTTCTTTCCTGGGAAATCAATGACCAATGGTGGTTGAAAAATGGGAGAATTTGAAGGGGGAGTATCAACAAGAGTCTTGGTAGATTTTCGTGAGAGGTGGTTCAAGAGATGGAAGTGGGCTCAATTGTAATCTCTCCCGATTAAAAAATTTCCTTCCATCAGCTTGATGTAACAATAGGTTGAGGTATTTTTTTTCTTCACTAAGGTTTCATTATCAGTCTTTTCCTTGGGTCATGGATCACAGTCTTGGTATTATTTATAGTTTTTATCCGTGGTGAAAATTTTATAGTTAGGGAGTGTTTCTACGATCATGTCTCCTTTGTGTGGCTTTGTTTTGAAAAGGGATTAAAAAGTACGCCGCTACCCCACAAATTCCCAGGTAAAGCTACAATTAAGCCAACATCAAAAGTAGTGCAACTTTCTTGAAGACACTTGGAGACGCTTGTTTGGGAATATTTCTTTTGAAAGCTTCATACTAAAAGATCACCGAAGAGACACGTGGAGGGGTGGCTCTACCCATTCTTAGACTTTTCAATGGCTGGTGCAACTCTCTCGGTGTTCTAACCATGTGGAGGGCCCGCACTCATTTGGGATTCTTTATTTTGCTTCATACCAAAAGAGCACCGAAGAGACACGTAAATCCTTCCCGCTAGCTCTACCCATGCTTAGAATTTTCAATGGCCGGTGCAACTCTCTTGGGTTCCGACCACGTGGAGGTCCTATGCTTGTTTGGGATTCTTTCTTTTAAGCTTCATACTAAAAGTTTGCCAAAGAGACACGTGGAGGTTTCTGCTGGCCTTTTTATACTTAGTTGATTTGGGCCTTGAGTGAACAAATAAAAATAGAAGGGAACATTTTAGATGACCTGCCAAAAGTGAAGACCGGATCTCCCAATGTAGACGCAGATGAAATACATCGAAAAGACTCACATTTCATACACCTATCCATACAGGATGATGTTCATAAATATCACGGGATAGAGCACAAGATCAATAGTTGGGTAGAGAGTGGAGGGAAAAGAGCAAAGGGACAAGCTGGTTTTAGACCCAAACACTCAACCATTGATCATTGTGTCACACTCAGACATCTAGTGGAAAATGGGTGGGATCAAAAGAAGGATGCTATTTGTTTTGTGGACTTCAAAAATATTTTGACACGGTTCCAAGGAACAAAATGTGGAACAGAATGGAGGAGTTAGGGGTTCCAACACATTATAGGGTTGTCGTTCATAGATCTGATGAGCAAGTGAAAGCTAAAATCAAAACGCATGTAGGGTTATCTGAAGGGTTTGGGAGTGATATAGGGGTTAAGCAAGGATTCCCTCTCTCTCCAACCTTATTTGGACTATACATAGACAAATTAGAAGAGTGGATAAACAAATTTGGAGGTAATGGAGTGCCCCTGGCTAAGTATGTGGTGAAACTCATGTTATATGTAGATGATCTAATTCTAATGGTAGAAACAATCCAAGACCTGAGGATCCACCTTCGCTCTTTAGATATTTTCTACAAAGAGGTAGGAATGCAGGTAAACATTGGAAAACCAAAATTGTGATTTTTTTGTAAAGAAGACAAGCCAACAACCCAAATTTTAGTTTGAAGGTGAAGGTGAGTGTTTTTGGATATAGGCCTGGATCATGCAAAGGACATAAATGAAACGAATACAAGGAGGATGGAAAGCCCTCTTTGCGCTCCAAAATAGGTGTAGAAATGTTGAATTATGGGATTGGATGTGAAATAGGGAGGTGGAAAATACCCAAGGAGCAGTGGGAAGAGTGAACTTATGTATTGTAATATAGGGGCAATTGAGATAGAAGCACACTTTATTCTCCAATGTCCTAAGTTCACTAGTATTCAATCCAAATATGAAGAAATCCTAGCCAGTGGGTCCATGGTGGAACTATTTGAGGAAAACAAAATAAAGAGCTTGGGGGAAATGTTGTCACAGATCAGTCAGCAGAGGAGCAACTTCCTAAAAGAGGTCAAAAGGCCAACTTTGTTCTAAGGCGGTTTAACCCGGTAAATCCACATGTTGAGCCAACATTAAAAGTGGATGGGTGGACCAAAGTGTCTAAAAGTACATACTCCCAAGCCCGCTTCAATTAAAATATATTCCATGTGGAGGCTTCTATTGGCTCTTCCCATGCTTAGACTTTTCAAAGCGGTAGGCAAATTTCTGGACCCTGACACGACACATTGAGATCCCATTATTCTTAATGGGACCTACCTCTTGATTTTACATTTGAATTTGCAGTGGGTTTGAAGAGATGGACACATGGAGGCTTTTTGGTTGGCTCCTCCCATGCTTAGAATTTTCAACGGTCCATGGTGTAACTTTTTGGGCTAAAATAACCACGTGGGGTCATGTGCTCATTTGGGGACCTAGCCTTTGGATTTCACCTTTGGTTAAGGTGGCCAAGAGACAGAGACACTGGAGGTTTCATGGACATAATTTTTATATTTATCTCGATTAAGCCTCAAGAAAACAAAGTATTCCTTGGAATATTCTTGTTTTTGGGGGAAAATCTTTGAAGTAAAGTGAGTAATATAAAAGTATGAAAAGGCCATGGCAAAAAGGGGGTTAATCTTTCGAAATTTAGTCAGAGAGAAAAAGGAGAGAAGAGCCGAGAGAAGCCATTTTTCGGGAAAATTTTTTTGAGAAACCAGTTATTTCTTGTGTGCCTTTCAAAATTGATCATGTCAAGTTGGTTACAGATGTATAGCCATTGACAAAACTTTGAGATTGTAAACAAACTTTCCCTTGTTGATCAAATTTGAGAAACCTTGAGTAATTCATGTAGATCAATGAACTGTGTTATGTCCATTTTCATCTTGAGATATTTTCAAATAGTTATCTATGTGCCTATTGTAGTCTTACATTAGAAATCCTTTGAAATCACACAAAATCTCATCCTCATGACAAGTATTGTGGCATTTGTAATTACATTATGAAGAGAGCTTTCATTTCATAATGCAATAAGTGATTTAAATTCACTTTACTTTCATTTCAGTGATATAGATTGTTTGTCAGTTTATGAGTGTATCATGAGCGTGATATAATAGGGGTTTCTAAAGTTTAATTAAGTCTTTAACATGAGTTCTTGTGTTAAAACCTTGAAGAATGTGTGAAGCCGTGTGTCTTTGAGCTTTCATAGATGCACAATTTTCTAGTTGAAGGTTCATCTTTACTATTTGAAGCTATTCATCTTTTTGCCTTGTGGATCTGTTAACATTTGTTTAAAGTTCTCAGATATTTGGTATAATCAACTTTATCCTACTTAACTTCCCAACCATAAAATACATATCTAGAAAATGAACCATACATGAACTACCCCTGCTTACACTGTCTGTTCATAAATGTTGAGGGAATTCATTTGATTTACCCATCCCTTACCTCAATATGCATGAGAGCAATTAGTTTTTACCATTGCCTTTAGTAACCCGGATCTTGTCTAGAAGGTTTCTTCATCCTCTAAAGTGACAACTCGTGAGAGTTAGACTACGTTGTATTGACCATACCTTCTAAAGATCTCCTATCAATTTTGTGAAAGGAAAGAAAAATACTATGAATCTGTAGATGTCATCCACCAATATGGGTTACAAAATGGGTCCTCTCACCCTGGTTGAAGGCACAACCTAAAGTAGTCAGGGTAGGTCAAACCCTATTCATGGTGCTATCCATTTCTTCCATGCCTGAGTGAATGAAGAGTTAGCTAAATCCCTCCCGGCTACAAAATGACTCACACTCTGATTTATCTACCCAAGCATCTTATTCAAACTATGGTGTTGCTCAGTCACAAAGGGAGAATCAATTTGGGTACCAACACCGATATGGCACCATTTCCGGGGACTATTTTTACAAATGCATACACATACCAACCTGGTAATGTTTCTTACATGATTTAAGTACAATTACGTTGTTTAAACATCATCCTTTGCTGAGATTTGTAAGATTTGTGCAAGATCACAAGTTCATTGTGTAGTATTTCTAGTTTCTAGTGGTTATTGTACTAAATTTGCATCAATAGTGATAAATGTGGGTAAAGGAAGGTCAAATCTGCTAAGCTTTGTAGAAATTAAGTATTGATAGACATTTGACAAACTACTTATAGTGCATTTGCACATCTAAGGTGAGAATCCTTGGTGGTGACTCGAATTGGTTTAAAATTTTGATGATTACCAGTGTCTTAACCTGTGTCAAGTGAAATTTTTCATTAATATTTACAAAGCTAGAGGGAAGAAGGTCTTTCTTCACTAGGGATCCTACTAGAAAGTTATTTCTAGAACTAGGAAAAGCAAATTTAGAAGGAAAACAAGTTTGGAAAGTGGTTGGAAAACAAGAATCAAGAAAGGAGATATCAATTTTGAAAGGTGATCAATCTATGGTTGAAGATTACCATACATCTTCAAGTGATTCTGAACCAAGTAGTCCTCATGTAAATTTAAATTCCCCTACTGGAGAGGGGCCATCATTTGTGTCTGAAAATCATGTCTCTCAGTTTTTCCTTTCTTCTTCCAAGTTGATAGGGTTTTCCAAGAAATTGAGTCATTAGAGGATATTTACTTTGAGAGTTATACTCTGTGCCCCAGAGACCCCTCATCCCTTATCATTTTGATTCTCCTACAAGATCACCTCCTCAAGGCAATATGGCTTAACCTCCACCTAGACCTCCTTTTGTTGTCAATACTTTTGGACCAATAAATTTTAGAGGTATGGTTGGATATCCTAATATGGTGCCACAAGATGTCAGAAATAGGTTGCCAAAATTTCAAGGGAATAACGCCATCACTGGTGACCAGCATTTAAGACTCTTTGTCAATATGATGGAAGATTTTGAAATTGAGTTTGAAGACGTGTATATAAATTTGTTCATTCATACTCTTGAAGAGGATGCACGTGATTGGTACAAGGATTTACCAGATAATTCAATAGATTCATGGACCGAGATGAAAAATGCTTTTAGACTGCAATATGGGGATAAGACTGATCCCTGAGTTCCTTCTATCTGAGTTTGAAAATATAAAGAAGAACCCAAATGAATATGTCTAGGATTTTAATACTAGGTTCAACAAGACCTTGAATAGGTTACCTATAATCCTAAGGCCAAGTGATGAGTCCTGTTTGATAAAATATTCTGATGCTTTTGATAAAAAGGTTTCTTATTACTTGAGAGATAAGAACCCGGGAACATTGAGGCAGGAGCTTTCACCATGGCCTTACAAATAGAAAATAACATCAAAGTAGTTAGAAATCCTCCTAAGAGAGAGGGTGTCAAGTTGATCAATCCTGAGAGGCCTCAGTCAAACAAAGTTGTGGATCTAGAAGAGGTTGTGAAGACTTTGGTTAGAGCGGTTAAAGAGATATCATACAAACTGGCAGAGCAAAAAAAGGGATAGGACAGAGTTCCCAGGGTCAAGCACAAGCCACATGGTTAGGAGAGATTTGGAAATCATCCCAGAGGTGATCACAGACTAGATGACAGAGGGAAGGGGCCCATGGGATCAGGAAATAAATAGCCTCAACCTAGGGATAATAGATTGGTTCCTGATCCTTTGACTGCTAGGATTGCTACCGTTGAAGAGGCCAGTGTTATTGAGTGGTGTGATAGGTGTTTCTTACCACATTCCCCATGTGATGTAGATAAGGAAGTTGAGGAAACAAATGATGATGAGGCATATGGTGATGTGTGTATGATGGAGTGCCCTAGGAACTCACAACAAGGGGAAACATCAACTGAATTGATAAGTGCCATAACTGTTGAAATTTTCTAGGATTGTGTTCACTGGGTATTACCTCTTCCTCCTGTTAATACTTTTGAAATTGATATGGGAAAGAATTTGATTTACCTAATCATGATTTTGAATACTTAAGGGCCTTGATGATTAAAAAGTATGATGGAGGAATCCCTTCGAAGAGGACATGAAACTATTGATGAATGCAGTAGTTGCTCAAGAGAAAGAATATAACACTAGAAGTAAGGTTGTCAAAGGGGAGGGCCACAAACTAAGCCAAAAATTCTAGTTCTTACCAATATCCCGAAGGAAACCCCTAAGAAAGATACATCTGGAAAAGGCCTAATTACCCCAAATAAAACCTGTGCTCCTGCCCATGCCCAGACTCGAAAACTCCTATACTATCAAATGAAATTGTGAATCTTCCTCCTAATATTGTCTACCCAAATATATTCCTTGTGACATAGCCCAAATCTTGAGTCAGATCAAGGTTACTATTCCCATTTTTAATTACTCAGGATCCCTGAGCATAGGAAAAGGGCATTTGAATATTTGGGATTTAAGGAAGAAAAGATTACTCAAGGAAAAAGTGTAAACAATGTAGAGATTCCTCCTATTATTATAGAATTAGAAGTACCACAAGCATTGGAGGAACTAGGTGAATCACCTGAGATATATTTGGGCACATCTCTGGTTGAATCTCAACTTGATGTGGATCCATTTTATACCACTTTAATTATTAAGGATAGGTTGGTGCATAACTGTATGTTTGATTCAAGAGCCTCATGTAATGTAATGCCTCTTGAGGTGATGAACGAGTTAAATATCAAAGTAACAAAGCTTTTGGGAAGTGTACTGCTATGGATTCAAGAGAATTTGCCAGTAATTAGATATGTCAAAGGAATGGTAGTGCAACTAGTAGCTTATCAGGAAAATGCTTAACCATGAATGTAGTTATTGTGGATTGTCCTGCTAAGTGGGGAATGTTGTTGTCTAGAAAATGGGCAGCTAGTGTAGGTGGAAGCATACAAATGGACATGTCATTTGAAACCATACCAATTGAGGGAAACCTTGTGAATTTGTATGGTGAGAAGAAAATGTTACACCTCATTGAGGATCCTAACAATGCTTCTTATGAAGTATTGTACATAGACGTTGATGTTGATAACTTTGTGGGTTATGCTGATTTTAAGGAGCATAAAATTGATGAGTGAAAATATCCTGAGTAGGTTGGTTTTCCTAGACTCTGATGTTTGATGGGGATTTTTCTAGATTTGGTAATGGTGTTGGTGTTGTCCTAATATCTCCAAGCCATGAGGAGTTTAAATTTTCTTTTAAACTTAATTTTGAGTGCACAAATAACATTGTAGAGTATGAAGCACTACTCTTGGGTTTAAGGATTGCTTGGAAGTATGGTGTCAGAGATATTATTGTTAAAGGGGATTCAAGAGTTGATAGTCAAACAAGTTAGAAAGTTGTATGCAACAAAAATCAAAGAATGAAGCAATATAAGCATGTAGTTTGGGACTTAATTGAAATGTTTGATTCTTTCAATATAATACACCATGATAGGAAATACAATATCTGTAGCAGACAAATTGGAAGTGTTGGGATCAAGGTTTGAGAATTGTACAATATCCACCTATTGTGAATATGATATTGAAATATTGACTAGGTTGTCTGTCCCTGATAATATCAAGCATTGGCAAGTTTTTGAAGATGATGCCCAGGTCCAAAGGTTTTTACAAAATAAAGGAGAATTTACCAATCAAAGTATGGACTGGGAACCAATGGTTTGTGTAAATGATGGAAAAGAGACCCTATTTGGTAAAGACATTATTCAATTGAAAACCAATACTATTCCTAGAGGTTTGGTTGCACGGAATCAAATTTTGATAATGTTGACCGCATTGTTAACAAACACATGTCAGCCTCGAGAGATGTTGAAGAACATAACCTAGGCACAAAGGATAAACCTTGAAAAATATGGTTAGGTAGCAACTTGGATAGAGAGGAAAAGCAAGCATATGTCCAGTTGTTAAAAAAGTACCAGGACTGCTTGGCATGGTCATATTCAGAATTGAAAGCATATAGGGAAGACCTTTTTCAGCATGAGATACCCCTGGAGGCTAATGCCAAGCCATTTAGGAAAAAAAAGACCAATTAATCCACTCCTTTCCCTAAAAATGCAGAAGAGTTGAAAAATTTAAGGGATGGAGGAATCATACAACCTACGAGGTACTCTTCATGGGTGGAAAACTTGGTACCTATTCAAAAGAAGAACGGAGACATAAGATTGTGTGTGGACTTTAGAAATTTAAATAAGGCATCAATTAAGGACAACTATCCCTTGCCAAATATGGATAACATGTTGCAATTGGTTACAGGTTCAGAAATTGTTATCTACTTTGGATGGTTTTTTTGGTATAACCAAGTGGTTGTGAAGCAATCAGAGAGAATCAAAACTACTTTCACTACTCCATGGGGTACCTATGTGTACGTGAGAATGTCATTTGGCTTGATGAATGTTGGAGCCACATTTCAAAGAGAAATGGATGTAGCATTCTTAGGATATATAAATGACTTCATTGTTGTGTATCAGGACGATGTGACAATTTTTTTCAAGGAAGAGAAGTGATCACCTACAACATTTAGAAAAGATGTTGTTAAGGTGTAGGGAATATGGTATCTCATTGAACCCTAAGAAATGTCATTTTGGGGTTCAAAAGGCTAAGTTTTTGGACATATTGTATCAAAAGAAGGGGTCATGATTGATCCTGAGAGAGTGGAAGCCATTAGCAAAGTTCCTATTCCAAGAACCAAAAAGGGAATTCAATCCTTTTTGGGAAGATAAATTTTATTAGGAGATTTATTTCAACTTTGTTGAATTGACTATCCCAATCACTAGTATGTTGAAAAAGGATCAGAGTATCAAATGGGAAGAAGCAAGTTATTCAATCCTTTACTAGGATCAAGGAAGCATTGAAAAATGCCCCTGTTTTAGCAGCTCTTGATTACAAAAAGGCCTTCCAAATGTTTTCCTTTGCTTTTGAGAATACCATTGCATATGTGCTGCTACAGAAGGATGATGAAGGAGCTAAAAGGCCAATTTCTTTCTTTAGTAAAGCATTACAAGGGGCGAGTTGAAGTATACTATTATGGAGAAACATGCCTTTGCTTTAGTTAGAGCCACAAAAATCTTTAGGCCATATATTTTAAGTTCTAAAGTCATAGCTTATGTCCCTCATACTATGGTCAAAGATATCCTGTCAGAAATGGAAATTTTCTAAGAAGAGATGTTGATGGGAAAATAAGTTGTAGGAATATGATATGGACATCCAAACTACAAAATTGGTTAGAGGTTTGGGCTTGGAAAAGTTAATGATAAAAAGCAATCTGCATAAACAGTTGAGATAAATGAGGTTGATGAAGAAAGGCTGAATATTCTTGAGAAATTAATAAATTTGACTGGTATAGGGATATTATTTTTTATCTTAGACATCTACAATGCCCCGAGTATTTAAGAAAAAATCAAAAGAGAGCACTTAGATTGGCTTCCCAAAATATATCATCACTAATTATGGGTTGGCTTGGAAAACCCTGAGGGAGTTCTCTTAAGGTGTATCACTGAGGATGAAGCCCCAAATTAATTGTTGATTTCCATGGAGGAGTTTGTGGGGGAATTTCACTAGGAAGAGTGACAACCCATAAGATCTTAAGGGTTGGTTACTGGTGGCCAACACTTTTAAGGATACAACTTTATTGGTAAGAAAATGTGAGAGCTATCAACATTTCTTAGGAAGATTGAAAGCTTCAGGATCCCTCCCATTGCAGCCTGTATCAATTGAAGCCCCTTTTAAGTAGTGGGGATGGACTTCATTGGGGAGATTTAGATTCTTCAAGTGCCGACCATAAATGGATATTGGTAGCCACTGACTACTTCACCAAATGGGTAGAGGCAATCCCCACTAAGAAATCAACCCACCAAATTGTCATGGACTTCATTTTAAATCATATAATTTGTAGGTTTGGAGTGCCTACTAAAATAGTTGCTGACAATGCTATGAGTTTTCAAGCTAAACCTTTGGTAGCCATGTGTCAGGAGTATGGGATAAATTTAGCATATGCTTCCAACTACAATCCCCAAGGTAATGGAAAGTAAAAGTCAAGTAACAAAAATTATTGAAGATAATTAGAGGACCTTGGAATTAAATAAATGAAAGTGGGGTGAGTAGTTGAAGTTTTTTGTTGTTTGGGCTGACATAATTACTATTAAAAGAGCTATTAGAAAGAGCCCATTTGAATTGGTATATGGAACTCAGGCTCTCCTCCCCCTGCATATGTAATTATCTTCTTATCAATTTATCCAACAATTGGAGGATCAAGAGATTAGTCCCTATGATGCTCGTATAAATCAAATTGTTGAATTAGATGAAGAGAGAAGAGAATCCCATCAAAGACATGTGAAGTTTAGGGAAAAATTGAAAAAATTGTTTGATAAAAAGGTAACCCCAAGAGTTTTCAGTGTGGGAGATCTTGTGCTACTGTGGGATAGTAGACATGAGGATAAGGGAAAACATGGAAAGTTCAACACATTATGGATGGGCCCTTATTCTATTGACATTAGAATTGGTGAGCATACCTTTTTCCTAAAATATTTAGATGGAGAAATGTTTGAGTTTCTGTTAATGGTAGGCACTTGAAACATTTCCTTGATTGATTTCTCAAAACTAAGGTACGCATCATTGTACAAAGTGTATAGTTTTTGGTTTTATTCTATTTTTTTGTTTTTTGTTTCATTTTGTCTCGGTCCTTGGTGACAAGTTTTTTTGGTTTCTCAATTTGTTCTGGAGGGTTGAATTGTTACTTTTCTTTGAAGGTCGGTTCTTGACTCTGTGGCCCAATGGATTTTGGCACATGGTCTGTTGTTGTTGCATTATGTTTTGTTCTTGTGGCACTCGCAGGAGTGCCCATCCCGAGTCGGAGCCGGTGTTGGTGCTCAATTGTAATCTCACCCTTTTTTATTAAAAATTTTTAGTCCGCCTGGCTTGATGTAATTTTTGTCTTCCTGTGTGGATGTGTGTAAATTTTTTCCTTCACTAAGGTGTCATTGTCATTATATTTTCCTTGGGTCATGGATCACGCTGAGTCTTGGTATTATTTATAGTTTTTTATCTATGGTGAAACTTTTGTAGTTGGGGTGTTCCACGATCATGTCTCCTTTGTGTGGATTTGTTTTGAAAAGGGAGTAAATTTGTAGAAGTAAGTCACTACCCCGTTGACACCTAGGTAAAGCCACATGTTGAGCCAGCATCAAAAGTGGATGTGTAACTTTCTCAAACCCTAGACACGTGGAGAGAATGCACTCATTTTGGACCCGCTTTTAATTTCATACCAAAAGAGCACTGAAGAGACATGTGGAGGCTTCCACTAGCTCTTCCCATGCTTAGAATTTTCAATGGCAACTTTCTCATACCCTAGCAACGTCTCTCGCTTGTTTGGGGACCTATGCCCTAAATTTTACTTTGGATGACCCAGAGACACGTGGAGGATTCCTGCTAGCTCTTTTAGGAGTCTTTTTTTAAGATTCATACCAAAAAAGAGCACTAAAGAGACACATGAGGCTTCATTGGCTCTTCCCATGCTTAGAATTTTCAAACGCCGAAGAGATCAGAGTAGTTTTGCTAGCTCTCTCATGTTTAGACTTTTCCACATGGAGAGCTTCTTGCGCTCATTTGGGAGTCTTTCTTTTAAGCTTCATACCAAAAGTGCACTAAAGAGACACATGGAGGTTTCTACTAGCCTTTTTTATACTTAGTTGATTTGGGCCTCAAGTGAACAAATCAAAATTAGAAGGGAACGTTTCAGATGACCTTCCAAAAGTGAAGACCTGGATCTCCCAGTTAGATGCAGATGAAATACATCAAAAAGACTCATGTTTCATACACCTAGTCATATGGGATGATGTTCCTAAATATCACGGGATAGAGCATATAGGATCAGTAGTTGGGAAGAGATTGGAGGGAAAAGATCAAAGGGAAAAGTTGGTTTTAGACCCAAACACTCAACCATTGATCATTGTGTCACACTCAGACATCTAGTGGAAAATGGGTGGGATCAAAAGAAGGATGCTTATTGTTGTTTTGTGGACTTCAAAAAATCTTTTGACACGGTTCCAAGGAACAAAATGTGGAATAGAATGGAGGAGTTAGGGGTTCCAGCACATTACAGGTTGTCATTCATAGACTGTATGAGCAAGTGAAAGCTAAAATCAAAATGCATGCAGGGTTATCTGAAGGGTTTGGGAGTGATATAGGGTTAAGCAAGGCTGGCCCTCTCTCTCCAACCTTATTTGGACTGTACATAGACAAATTGGAAGAGTGGATAAACAAATTTGGAGGTAATGGAGTGCCTCAGCTAAGTATGTGGTGAAACTCATGTTATATGTAGATGATCTAATTCTAATGGTAGAAACAATCCAAGACCTGAGGATCCACCTTCGCTCTTTAGAGATTTTCTGCAAAGAGGTAGGAATGTAGGTAAACATTGGAAAAACCAAAATTGTGATTTTTTTATAAAGAAGACAAACCAACAACCCAAATTTTAGTTTGAAGGTGAGCCTTTTGGATATATGGAACATATGCGATATATGGATGAAACGAATACAAGGAGGATGGAAAGCCCTCTTTGCGCTCCAAAACAGGTGCAAAACACTTGAATTATGGGATTGGATGTGAAACAGGGAGGTGGACAATACCAAGGAGTAGTGGGAAGAGTGAACTTGTGTACTATGCAGTATAGGGGCAATTGAGATAGAAGCACACTTTATTCTCCAATGTCCTAAGTTCACTGGTATTCGATCCAAATATAAAATAAATCCTAGCCAGTGGGTCCATGGTGGAACTATTTGAGGAAAACAAAATAAAGAGCTTGGGGAAATGTTTCATGAAGAGTCAATAGAGGAGCAACCTCCTAAAAGAGGTCAAAAGGCCCACTTTATTCTAAGGTGGTCTGGTAAATCCATGTGTTGAGCCAACATCAAAAGTGGATGGGCGGACCAAAGTGTCTCAAAGAACATACTCCCATGCCCGATTTAGTTAAAATATGTTCCACATGGAGGCTTCCATTGGCTCTTTCCATGCTTAAAATTTTCAAAATATGGTGTAAAAACTTTCTGAGACCCTAGAAACATTGGAGAGCCCACGCTCATTTGGGGACCTACCTCTAGATTTTACATTGGGAAGTCATGCCGAAGAGACACGTGGAGGATTTTCCTTTGGCTCCTCCCATGCTTATACTTTTCAATGGTGGTGTAACTTTCTTGAGCTTTAACCATGTGGAGGGCATGCGTTTTGGGACTTGCCTCTAGATTTCACCTTTGAAGTTGGTCTCCTAAAAGAGACACCCACTTTGAGGATTTAAGGTGGTACTTTTTTATTTTATGGTCCGATTTGGGCCTCAAGTGAACAAAGTATTCCTTTGAATATTCAAAGTATTCTTGTTATTCTTGGGGAAAAATCTTTGAAGTAAAGCAAGTAATATAAAAGTATGAAAAGGCCATGGAAAAAGGGGGGTTAATTCTTTCGAAATTTAGTCAGAGAGAAAAAAGGAGAGAAGATCCGAGAGAAGCCATTTTTCTAGGAATTTTTTTGAGAAACTAGTTATTTCTTGTGTGCCTTTCAAAATTGATCATGTCAAGTTGGTTGTAGATGTATAGCCATTGACAAAACTTTGAGATTGTAAACAAACTTTCCCTTGTTGATCAAATTTGAGAAACCTTGAGTAATTCATGTAGATCAATGAACTATGTTATGTCCATTTTCATCTTGAGATATTTTCAAATAGTTATCTATGTGCCTGTTGCAGTCTTACATTAGAAATCCTTTGAAATCACACAAAATCTCATCCTCATGACAAGTATTGTGGCATTTTCAATTACATTATGAAGAGAGATTTCATTTCATAATGTGATAAGTGATTTAAATTCACTTTACTTTCATTTTAGTGATACAGATTATTGTTTGTCATTTCATGAGTGTATCATGAGTGTGATATAGCAGGGGTTTTCTAAATTTTAATTGAGTCTTTAACATGAGTTCTTGTGTTAAAACCTTGAAGAATGTGTGAAGCCGTGTGTCTTTGAGCTTTCATAGATGCACAATTTTCTAGTTGAAGGTTTCATCTTTACTATTTGAAGCTATTCATCTTTTTGCCTTGTGGATCTGTTAACATTTGTTTAAAGTTCTCAGATATTTGGTATAATCAACTTTATCCTACTTAACTTCCCAACCATAAAATACATATCCATAAAATGAACCATACATGAACTACCCCTGCTTGCACTGCCTGTTCATAAATGCTAAGGGAATTCATTGATTTACCCATCCCTTACCTCAATATGTAGGAGCAATCAATTTTACCATTGCCTTTAGTAACCTGGATCTTGTCTAGAAGGTTTCTTCATCCTCTAAAGTGACAACTCATGAGAGTTAGACTACGTTGTATTGACCATACCTTCTAAAGATCTCCTATAAATTTTGTGAAAGAAAAGAAAATACTATGAATATCTAGATGTCATCCACTAATATGGGTTACAAAATGGGTCCTCTCACCCTGGTTGAAGGCACAACCTAAAGTAGTCAGGGTAGGTCAAACCTTGTTCATGGTGCTATCCATTTCTTCCATGCCTAAGCTGAATGGATAGTCAACTAAATCCATCCTGGCTAAAAAACAACTCACACTCTGATTTATCTACCTCAAAGCATCTTGTTCAAACTACAAATGTTGCTCAATCGTAAAAGGAGAATCAATTTGGGTCCCAACAGAGAGGAGGCTTGAGATAATAATTATGGATTATCTCTATTCATTCTTTTTTATTTTTTAAAGCCTTGAAATTGGAATCAACAACACCTCTCGACCTACTCAACTTGGTGTATCTTCCTTCAGCTAACTTTTGGAAACTTTTGCAGTGGGAACACAAAAGGACACTATGGAATGTGAAAATTCACATCCATAAATCAGTAGTGTATATTTCAGCAATGGACTTTCATGAACTCCTTTTTTTTAATATTTCATGTTTTCAAATTTTTTTTGGACCTTGCGGTTGTATTTTGGGTGCGAGATGTTACCAAGTCTGCCCCACAAGGTGTCAAAAACTATTGGCAGGAAAAAAAATTTGGGTGGACAAACTTGTGGATTTCTTGCTAATGTTCTGGGAATCTAAGTCCCTCTACTTAACTAGAATGCACTCCTTCTTGTATTGATTTCTCAAATCAAAGTTGTATATGCATGTGTTAGAAAATGTGGATTTCTTTTGGTGGCACTCTTTTTGACCGAGGATCCTACAAGGGTGCTCCACCGACCTGACTTAAGATTGGAAAAGCTAAAAGCAATCTAAGTTCATTTGCTAGGGAATAATTTGTCTGAAGAGTGGGAAATGGGAGTGAAAAAAGAGGTAGGATAACTAATGCTACAAGTATAAAATCATATTCCTACACACACACTAGTTAGAAACTTCAACACATGCATTTATGGGAAGATACAACTCTATGAATAGTAAGCAACAAGACCAAATAGAATTCATTTTGATCACCAAGTATAAAGAAACCCCATAATCAAAGAATGCTAGAAACTCCTTCGATTTTGTATTGATTTCTCAAATCAAAGTTGTACATAATGTGGGAATGGAGTAAATTAGAGAGTAGAGGTTTTTGTCTTTGTTTGAGATAAAAACAACTCCATTACGATAGGTTTTTCATTCGAGCTCGTAAGTGTAGAAGAAAATGGTGAAAATGCACCTAGGGGCTGAAATTTGGTCACGTGGGTGTCCAAAAGACTCCCCATAGGGATGGGTGAATTTTTCAAGGTCTTATGTCCCTCACCTCAAGGAAATAAGGGACATCAATTTCCATGGTGGTCCAAGAGCTGGTTTGACACGTGGAGCTTGATCTAACATGGCAAGGTATGAAGTTGTGAAGGAGTGGATGATCGAAAAATGCACTCCGGGGGCGGGAATGAATGCTCCCAAAATCACAAGTGGGGAGCTGGGTGAATTTTTCCATGTCTCGATGGAGGTCACATGAGGGTCCAAGAGGTCACATGGGGGAGTGGATGCTCGAAAAATGAGAGGGGTTTCCAAGAGGGGGTAAGGGGTCTAGGATAACTTTTCCAACCTTTATTTTCCTGGCCTTGAGGGGTGTTAGGGACACAAAATCCCACTAAGCTCCTGGAGCTGACACGTGTCCTCCCAAATATTTGGCTAAGTCTTGAACTTGTGATAGTGATAACTTGAGCTCCCTATGGACTTTTTTGGAAAAATTTTATATGACCCTAACTAGAAATTTCCTTTTAAATCCAATGGTGGGGGTATCATGTCTTTATTCATCCATATGATCCCTCAAAAGTGGAGTTTTTATTTGAGACTCCACTTGTTCCTGATAAAAACTGCCTGAAAATATTATGCGCTAAGGTGTTGTGAAAATTATTATTTCACTATCATTTAGGTCTTGAAATTCTCTTTCCGGTGATGTTTTTTTTTTTACTTCTAACTCCATCCAGATCTCCTGAAATCTTCTTCTAAAGCTCGATAGCTATTTTAGGCCTATGTACTGCCTAGGCTTATGAACCCTATTTTTACTCAGACTACCCCAAGCCTTTAAAAATTTCCCCAAACCTTCCAAATTAATTTCCATGAGGTTTTAAGGTCTTCAATTCACCTCCATGTTTAATTTTCCCTTCCGTTCCACTCTAGGGTGGTTGGTCTAGTCTGGGAAGGCCAGTGATAGCCCTTCCCAATACCGCCAAAAGATAGTATCTTTTCGGCACTCCCTAAAATCACCTAGGGGGATGAATAGACTTTCCTAAATCACCTAGGGGACAAATTTGACATCAAATAAATGGGTTACCATACTGATGGACTTGACCTGAGGTGCCTAGGAATGATAAAACATGAAAATTTCAACACAGGGGTATAGTTGTCGTGCTTGGAAACTTCCAATTTCCCTGTTGCACATTTGTACAACAACAAAAACTTACTCAAGTATTGTGTTTTTCCTAGTCAAATACAAAATTAGGCCTTCTAAAACAAAATTTAAAGTATAATTTAGCTTCAAGAACTTGATTAGTGTTGATCACACTTTTGACCTTGCTCTAAAAGGCCAAAATTGTGAATAATGTCAATCATACTTTTGACCTTACTTGATAAGGCCACAATCTTGACCCATGTTTATCAAAATTTTGACCTTTCTTAATATGGCCAAAATCCTTAACCATGTTGATCATGATTTTGACCTTTCATGAGAAATTCCAAAATCCTCACATATGTTAATAAGACTATTGACCTTGCTTAACAAGCTCAAAATCTCATCCCATGTTAATCAAACTTTTGACTTTTCTCAACAAGGCCAAAATCCTAAATCATGTTAATATGAATTTTGAACTTGTTTTCCAAGGAAAAATCCCATGTGCAAAATGTATCCCAACCTCTACTCCCTAACTTACTCTATCCATAGTTTTGATTAGACAATCGATTTTTGGCACATTACAACATGAAAGATGTAATTTACATTTTGAACTTCATTTTCCTAGTCAACAAATGTAATGCCCCTTATTCAATATTTATACATGTGTTAGCCCATAATTAATGTGATTATTATAAATATGATCCCAAACTTATCATTTTTTATATTTGATTTGTAAACATGCCTTATTTCTTTACTCGTAAGTTTGATCAAGCCTTCTAAATATTTTATTTTCATCTCCATTTGAAATCATCCAAACCATTGCATATCTAGGTGTGCAATACATTTTTAGTGAAATTTTATTTGATTTTAAGCCTCTAGAGTTTAAATTTTGCATCACATTTGAGTGTTTCCCTTTATATTATTTTGTGGAGGTGGTTTGTCATATAATCTTTATTTTTGGCAAGAATCATCTACTTAACAATCATGTTTTCAAATAAGGGTGCATTTCAAAAGACAACATGCATTTTGCATATTCAAAAATCACTACTCATAGTTCATCAAGGTTTTACCTTAATTTACATATCTAAAAGTTTTATAAGAGTTATTTAGAATTTGTGAATTTTTTTCAACTCGAAATTTTGATCAATGTTAATTGGGTTTATCACCTTGTTTTGTAGTTCTAGAAGTGCAATCATATTTGGTCAAATTTTTCGGGTTGTTTTACATCTTTGAAATCCCAACCAATATTATTAAAACTTTCCAAATTATTTTACATCCTCAAAATCCTAATCGAGTTAATTATAATTTTAACTGCAAAATAACTTCAAATTTTCACAGAGATTTCATCATATTTTCAAGCTTTTTTTGTATCTTGATAAGTATGATTCTTTCTTAGGTTAGCTTTCAAGGTTTCTCTTCAAGTTATATCCTCAATCGTGAAAGTATCAAAAGGACAAAATCCATGAAGTATCATATTTAAGGGGTTACTCTCAATTCTATTCGAGTTCAATGTCAATAAAATCAAAGATACAAACTGGGGCATATTGATCTCCTAATTTTGGGCTCGCATCCAAGTTGACTACAAGATTGATCGGATATAGGGGATTTATGATAGTGGATATATTTGGATTTTACATTCCCTATATATTCTCAATTCCCAAAAAAATGTTTGATTTGTCTAAACATTATGATAAAGTCACTCAAGGTAAGTAATGAATGTTGATGTTGAATATCTCATAAGAGTGGATACATAGTATATTGACATGTTAGATATCCTTGATTTTTTATATTGTTTTGATATTTCTCCTTACTCTACACAATTTTTATAGGATGAGAACTTGATGTCATTCATAAATATAGTGAATAAACATTGGTTAGAGAAAGATAAGGGATCTCCTTAACATACCCAAAACACAACCCAAGTCTAATTTCAAACAATAAATCAATAACATCATTATACTCTTCAACATGGTATTAGGTAATATTATAGCCTGAGAATTCTAAGAATGGATATTTGAATACATCCATATCATTTTAAAGGGTAAACAAAATATCAACTAGTCGAATTGATCATTGATTCAACTCATAAGTATTTGTGTGGGGTACAAACCACAAACAAATTCTATATGACCTCGTACTGTATATGTTATATCTAAATAAAGAAAATTCCTAGGGTTGAATAAGTTGGGACAACTCAATTCAACCAAGGTATATTATTTTTATCCTCAAATCACCTTGGAGGCCATTGTTTGCCATTTCCACCATGCCAATGAAACATTTTTTTATTCTACCATTGGCATGATGGATTTAGTGTTGGAATCCTCATATTTATTTGTTGGCATGAAATCATATCAATGTTGTCATTGATGAAAACCACATTAATGAAAAAGTGGATGATTGAGTAGGGTTAGATGATGTTGTGGATGATGTTGACATGATGGTTCAAATGTGTACTTGATGATACAAGGAGATTCAAAGTGAGGATTGCTTTCTCTTGTAAGCCCATTCAGGTGCCTAGGTGATGTTGCGTGGTGGTATGATCTTATTAGTTGCTTGAGAAGCATGTTATCATTATGGATATCATATTCGAAGAGTTCTTGAGTACTCACATAGTTTTAGGTTGCAGATTTAGGTTGGTGACTATGTTTCAAGTGCTCATTTGGAGGAGGTATGAGGATGAGATTTGGAGCTACATGATCTCATTGATGCATTTATGCAAGTTTATTATGGTTTATTAGGTATGTTTATACCATTTTTATTTCTTTCATTATGATTTATTGTGTTTTTCTCAGTTGACCCTAGCTTCTACAATGCAAAACCCTAAGGGGTAGCTATGCAAGTCTTAGTGTCTAGAGATTTTGAGAGATGTTGATGATTGGAGAAGTTATTATTATGTTTCATGGTGCTTTGAGAAAAAAATTAGGATGTTAGGATGTGAATTTTGCAAGATATGTTAGTTTTGGTGAGACAGGGTTAAGAACAAGGCCATTTCAGCTCAAATTGGAACTTCTGATGCTCACCTGAATTGTGTGCTTTTCATGGGACATTGTGGCTTTTAGGGATGTTTCTAAATTGAGTATATAAGGTTTTACAAAAATAATTATGAAATTTCATTGTCAATTTTTTTATGAATGAATGTTAAGAAGGTAAACAACTTTTTATGAGTTTGAAACCCTAGCTTGAAAGTGGTATGGAAGAATTTCTTCCTAACTGGAAAAAATTTATTGTTATTGCATTGATGATGATTGTAACATGTATAGGACTCCTTCATATTTCTAGAATGGTATGGTCTAGGTCATGGAGATGAGTGGGACCCACTCAAACAAACAGTCATTTTCTGAAGAAGTTTGTTTTGGGAGAAGGTTTTCCAAAGAAGTTGCAAGCTAAATTGGCATTGTATGATTTATGTGAGGTTTTATTGATGTTCAAAGAGGTTTCAAGACATGTTGATGCAAGTTCATGGTCAAATGAGCTCCATTTATGTTAACTAGTCAAAGGATAGTTTTGAGGAAAATAAAAGTAGTCTTCAATGAAATGAGCATAACAGGAGCTACAAGTGGAGTTAGGAAGTGATTCAATTTTAAATTTATATTATTTTTTTCTTATGATGATTATTTTTCTATGGTTTCTAGGTAATTTTTAGATAGGAATATTTTTTCTAGTGCATGACAAAACAGAACTTCTAGATGTTTTGATTTGGTTGGAGCATGAGATGGATTAGGTTATGCTTTCTATCACCTATAATGTGAAAAAGGGATGAATTTTGCATCCAATGAATCCATTTATAGGTCTTGATTTGCTACACCCTTAATCATATATAGTGTATCGGATGGAGATGATGACATGTGGCACACATTCCCTTAGTTATTCATATGTTCTTATCATTATATATTTCATTCATATCATTAGTAGGTTGGCCTTAGTGGTGGACATAGCATAGGAAGGGTATATATAGGAGATAGTAGTGTGTAGTTAAGGATATATTGAACACTTGAGTCTTATTATATGGTTTGGAGGTTTCCCCCTCGAAGTGGCTAAGTTATTATACTTGCATATTGAGATAATTTATCTACATTTTGTTGTCCTTTGGTTTTATATTGCTCCTAATTTTCTAATTTATCCAAGTAATTCCATTTCAAATGGTATCGGAAAGTCAACGATTCGGGCCAAAATTAGGGGAGAAACCCTAATTTTTATTTCCTCTATATCTTTCAAACCAAGGTGAATTTTTGGATATTTATCTACCAAAGTTGTGAATCATTCCAAGTAAGGTTCCCTCAAAAACGTCATACCTTTTTTATTTATTTGGAAAAATTTATTGTAAATTTAGGATTTTTCCTAAATTTTCTCTCCCTAGGCTGAAAATTGTGGAATTTTTCCAAGTTCTTTACATTTTTGGAAAGAGGATAAAAAATTAGTTGGAGTTTGTTCTTTAAGTTTATATTTGGTTGAATTCCTATCAAACTCCCAAACCCTAAAATTTTACCTTGATCCCTAAATCTTACTATTTTGGGGCATCATGGTAGGGCCTTCCACAAGAGGAAAAAATAATCTCATCACTCTAGGTAAAACTCCATAAAAGGATGAGATAATAGTTGAGGAGTTAGATTCAGAAGGGGTAACTACAAATTCCTCAAGGTTAGGGTTTACCTCGATAGACCATAAGGTAAGCCAACTTGAGTTTGACTGTGAAACCTCGAGTCTAGGGTGGCTAGCAAAGAAGATGTAGAAAGGATTGGAAAATGATTGGAGGATTTCATGCAGTAATTCAATACACATATAATGGGTAATCATAATTATATCAACCAAGGTGGATCTTCAAGTCAAAATAATAGACAAACGAGCTAGGTAGATCTTTAAGCATGCCCAATCCAAATACAAACACTCTATAGGCCCATAACATGTTTCTGAAAGTGGAGATGCATAAGTTTTATGGAAAGGATCCACTCAATTAGATTAACCAAATGGATAATTTCTTTTATCTACATCAGATTCCATCAAGAAAAAGGTGACCATGGCACCTTTATATCTCAAACTTGACCAATTCGTTTGGTATTGATAGTTATGTGCTCAAAGGAAAAAGAGTGGTCTCAATGTTACGTGGATAGTCTTCACTGAAGAGTTACAATTACACTATAGTTCTAGTGTGTCAGAGAATTACTTTAGCTAATTAGCATATTTAAGACAAATAGGATATGTTAAGTATTACATTCATCAATTCCAAAACCTTTCCTCGCGGGTGGAAAATATTACTGAAGAGAATCTGAATGACCTATTTCTTAGGGATATTAAGGATCACATTGAGCATGAGGTGTGTATGCTTAATCCTCATAAGGTTTATGCTTATATGATTATGGCATGTAGGCGAGAGAAAAGGTGGTTTCAAGCAGCGAAAAAAATTCACTAATATCAGATATCGAAACACCTTACCTCTAGCACTCCCTCGGTCAATTAGATTGACACTTCAACAAATTTAAGAAAAGAGATTAAAATTGTTATGTTTTAACTATGATAGTAAATATGGACTAGGACATAAATGTGTTGAAAATAATTTTTTCTACATTGATGGGCCTAGTGAAGATGAAGAGAAGGAAGAAGATGAATATTCAAAGGTCGTGGTCAAATCGAGAGGAAGATTCCATGCAATTTCAGGAATTAGCACCCCCAAACTCTCAGGGTGGTTGGATTCTTGAAAAATAGAGGTTCATAGTTTTGATTGACTTA
The DNA here is from genome assembly GCA_018340775.1 of Taxus wallichiana var. yunnanensis. Classification (NCBI taxonomy): domain Eukaryota; kingdom Viridiplantae; phylum Streptophyta; class Pinopsida; order Cupressales; family Taxaceae; genus Taxus; species Taxus wallichiana. Next base: position 1,701,100 of record CM031239.1, read on the forward strand.
GGAAGTACTCACAACTTCATCAATCATAAGTTAGCAAAGGCACTTTGAACTGTTTTATTTATCCACTCCCGAATGTTAACTAATGATTACTAATTAAGGTATTGTTACTTTCTGGAAAATTCCATAACATTAAGCTCACCATGGGAGATTACATACTAAATAGCCCCATGTATGTCATTTCTATAGGAGGAGAAGAAATTTTGTTAGGAGTTCAATGGATTACCACCTTGGGAACAATTGAGATGAACTTACAAGAGTTGTTCATTATCTTTTAGTATAAAGGAAGGAATTTTGAGTTAAGAGGCTTAAGAGAAAATTCTCCACAGCTAGTGAGCTCTCATCAGATGCACAAAATGCTCAAAAATGGTATAGAAGGATTTTGGCATAACTATTTTCATTGGAGGCACATCGTATAAGGAAATTATACCATTAGATATGTAAGCATCATGGATGTAAACTCTGTTGTGTTTGAAAATATACCAAAGGGTTTACCTCCAAAGAGATATCATGATTATGTTATTTGGTTAGTACCATGGAGCCAACCACCCAATGTTAGACCTTATAGGTACCCATATGTGAAAAAGAGTGAGATCAAGAAGATTGTACAAGATATGTCAAAAGCAAGAATCATCTGTCATAGTAGAGTGTTTATTCTTCTCCGGTAGTGATGGTGCATAAGAAAGATGACACGGCACATGTGTCCCAATTATAGGGAGATTAATAAGTACATAGTCAAAGATAAGTTTCATATTCCTGTAATTGATTGTTTACTTGATGAGTTGCATGTTGTTGTTTACTTTAAAAGCTTGATCTTCATTCAGGATACCATCAAATCATAATCAATGATAGGATGTTCATAAAATTTCCTTTTGGACACATGAAGGCCATTATGAACTCTTGGTAATGCCTTTTAGACTCATAAAAACACCTTCTACATTTCAAAGTTTAATTAATTATGTTATTAATCCATTCGTGCAGAATTTTTTTTAGTGTTCTTTGATGATATATTAATTTATAGCAAAACATGGGAGGAACACTTGCATCATGTAAATAAGGTTTTGGAAACCCTTGAGCAACATAAACTTTATGTAAATCCATCTAAATGTTATTTTGGATTTAAGGAGGTTAAATATTTGGGTCACATTGTCTCTCATGAAGGTGTTAAAGTGGATCCTAATAAGATCAAGGCCATGAGGGAGTGGAAGGTTCCAAAACCCTAAAGAATCTCTGAGGATTTTTGGGCTTACAGGCTATTATCGTATATTCATAAGGCATTATGGAAGTTTAGTAGTACCTCTCATATATTTATTAAAGAAGGAATATTTCCATTGGAATGAGGATGCTACCAAAGCATTTGAGAAGTTAAAGGAGACCATGTACACCACTCCAGTCTTGGTTACTCCATATTTTTCCAAAACATTCATTATTGAATGTGATGCATCAGGGTCTGGTATAGGGGTAGTTCTCATGTAAGAAATCCATCCTATTACCTTTTTGAGTCATCAATTCAAAGGTAAGAATTTTTCAAATCCAACTTATGAGAAGGAAATGCTAGAAATACTTCATGCAATAAATCAATGGAGACCATATCTCATAAGAAGACACTTTAAAGTGAAGACAGATCATGATAGTTTGAAATACTTCTTGGAGCAGCGTTTATCATCTAAATAACAAAAAAATGGGTCTCAAAGATGTTTGGATATGATTTTGAGATTATCTAGAAGAAAGGGAAGGAGAATGTATTCATGGATGCTCTGTCTAGGAAAGATGAATAAGTTGCAACATTGTTATGCGCCATATCCATATTACAAGAAGATTGGGTAGAGGACGCAAGGTCCAAATGAAGAAATGCCCCAACTACACAAAACATCATTCATAATCTCTAAAATGATCCAAGCATGTCTAAAAATTTTATATGGAAAGGGGATGTTTTATGGTATAAAGATAGATTATACCTATGTAGAACTCCATCATTTAAAATAGGGTTCTATCTCGAGCTTCATGCTTCTCCAGTAGGAGGTCACTCTAAATTATTGAAGACTTATCATCAAATTAAAAACTATTTCTTATGGGAAGGGCTCAAAGGGGATGTCCAAAAATTTGTGGCCAAATGCATGGTTTTTCAGCAAAATAAGGGTGAAACAGTTCAATCCCTAGGTCTTCTACAACCTCTATTTATTCCTATCCAAAGAAGGTGGGAAGACGTTTCTATGGACTTCATCACGGGATTGCCTAAATCTAAAGGAAAAAAATTCATCATGGTTATGGTGGAAAGACTCACTAAATATACTCATTTTGTGTGCCTTGTCACACCCATTTGCTGTAAACATAGTAGCAAAAATCTTCATGGACATAGTTTAGAAGCTACATGGGACACCAAATATTATAGTAAGTGATCGAGACCCTATATTTAATAGTAATTTTTGGACTAATTTATTCTCATTTTTGTACTCAATTAGCTCGTACACTCTTCTTATCATCCCAGCTTCTACTTCACTGGTGGGCAAAAAAAAGTTGTAAATAACTATTTGGAGGGATATCTTAGTTGTTCACCTCGATAAACAAGTGAGAAGGGTCCAATGGCTACCACTTATAGAATGGTGGTATAACAATTCCTTCCATACTTCATCCAAAATGTATCCTTTTTGGCACCCTATGGGTACCATCCACCATCCATCACATCATCATTGAGAGGACATGTTGAACCCCCAAGAAGGATTTGTACCTAAGGTGTGGAAGGTTTTTTCATGCACCAACAAGGCACAAAGGATAGTGCAAAAGTAGCTTCAGTGGAGAGCATGGAGGTTCGTGCACTCAAGTAGAACATGCCCAAGACTTATCTATATTTTGGACCATGGTCAGGTTACGATATGGAACACAAGGAGATACGGCGGGATTATTTGAGGATAAGGTTGAAGCATGAAGACTTGTAACCTAAGGAAATAATATTCTAGGATATGGTTATCATGACAAGATTAAGGGTTGTGAATTAGAGTTAGCTATGAATTATTTGGTGATTGCATGCTAGGGATACTTGAGTATGGTGGGGCATGATGACATTTGGCATGTGTTTCACACCTAAATGATGGATAGGTAGTGGAGAGAGGATTCCCAAGAACCCCTTAATATGTATTTATTTACATGGTAGCAAGGAGGGGAGAGGAAAATGTAAGAGAGAAGGTGGTGTGTGCAAAAGAGAGAATGAGAGTAGGGTGAAAAGAAAAGAATGAATGTAAGAGAGAGAGCTAAGAGTGATGTGTGTGATCACTACTGTAACTTTATAATGGAGCCATTATAAGATAATACTGAAACTCTGTTGATGTATCTAGTCCATTTATGGGTTTCTTGATGTATTTGGCTGTAATGTTGATGAATTAATATAATGATGTTGTTTTGAATATATGTGTGGATGGATCTCAACATCTATGTTATTTATCATGTTTGTGGGATAGTTTTGAATCTTATGGGTTATTTCTAATATTCATAGCCATAGCATAGGTCATCTGTGTATGGATTCAGTTTCTTTATCTTTGTTATAAGATGTATGCATCTACCATTACGCATTATCCTACCATTTATGATGACATTCTTGACAAAGCTCACATAGCGAGAGGGGCTTGGTGCCTTTACACGCCTCGTATGAGCGCCTAGTTTAGAATGGGTGATATGTCAGACACTCCTAGGAATTAAAGGGTTGGGAAAAGTGACTACATCTTGGTTTTATTGTTGGGACCTCTTCTAAAGTTGTTACAAGAATGGTGTGTAATGGCGGAACGCTTGACCTTGGATAGTGTAGAAACTTGGCTTAAGAACACGAAGGATGAGTTTGCACAGTGATTTAAGACTAGACCTAAGTTTGATGCACGTAAATGGGTAGAGGAGCATCTGTATCATGAGCTCTATGAGACATTATTTTTTTTTTTCCAATAGAGTTGTGTGAATGTTTTTGGTGAATGCTTCAAGGAAGAGTTGGTATTATCGACCTCATGTTTGGACCTAAGAATATTATCAGCACTTCATGATGTTGATCTGACTTGGACTCATGTTGTTGATCATTAGTGGAGTGGTGTGTTGACTAGCTATACGTTGGAGTACATGGTTTCTACTTATTCTTTCCTAGAGGTTGTTGAGTTTGAGTTCTTGCAAGAACCAAGGGGATATTTCTTGCATGTTGTATCATTAGCCATTAAGATCCTGATCATCACTCTGAGTTTGGAAGCATTTCCTATGGCTAGCTAAATTCCCACTAGGCATAAGGGTGCAGAAGTAGAGGTGGTGAGCAATGGTGGATCCTATGATAGAAGTGGAAAGAGAGGAGAGATGGATCAAGTATAATGAATCTTGGGAGATGGAACTAGCGAGACAGTGTGAGATTACTAGAGTGATGGATGTATGGAGGCAAAACATTACAAGAATAATTTGAGGTTCACAAGGAGGACATGGAACTTAAGCATTCTCGTGTTACCCCATCTTATAAAATGTGGGAGGAGAACCCCTATGCTTCTAATGAGAGCTCATAAAATGGATAAAGGAGATGGATCGTAGGAGTGCATTTGAACCCACCTAGCAACCAAGCCTTGGCACTTAGTTTTCTAGTTTCTAAAACAAGTATTTCTAGTTGGTTGGCATTGGTAAGTAAGAAGCATTAGGTAGATATCATTTTACATTACAACCATCTATGGCCATGTAGACATTTCTTTTATTTTTGGTATCATGTCATGCATGTCATTCGAGACAAGGTGTGGTCTTGTAAAACATGGGTATCACATCTAGAGTAAGTTTAACTTCAGACTACTATTGGGCGTAATTTAGTACAACAGTGGGAACACATAATAGCACTTCTTTAGGCCTTGTTCGATTACTGGGAGGAGGATCGGTGGATGTTGAGGGTCAAGAGTCAATGGAGTTATTAGATCTGGTGGTGGAGGCAACACATGAGGGAATAGGGTCCTTAGTCTAGTGGAAAAGGATCATAACACCATCCGTAGGTATTTTATGACATGTTTCTTCACTTTACTTGTTATTAAGGTGATGAGGATGCCTGCAAAGCACATACACAAGTTTGAATTTCTATGGCGCACTAAGGGGATCACTACCCTGGAGTGGAAGGCAAGCCATTTTAGAACTATGTTGCAGGGATGCACGCATAGTTGGTACCAAAAGTATGACCCCCATCAAATGGAAGTGGATTATATTGTGTTGCGTGATACCTTCTTGGTGGAATTTCATATTCCTACGATATTGATCAAAAAAACATTAGCACGCTCAAGGAGATTTAACAAGGTATGGTGGAGAGTGTGTGGGAGTATGATGTGTGCTTTAAGACTCTCTTATCAAAATTGACTTATGATATCTATCTATCTCAACATGCTAAATGGTTCATGGGTGGCTTGATAATACCCTTCAAGTGAGCACTTTCACATAATACTTTCAAAGATCCGTGGAAAGCCTTAGAGGTTGCTTTGTGTGTTGAGGCCATCGAAATTGTTGATATTGGGGTAAGTCTCTTTTTGGAAGCATAGATTGCTTCCATGGCTAAGCAGCTTGAGAAGTTGTCTGTGAAACTCAACACATGAAAATCATAGTGGGATTTGGTACACTGATTGTGAAGTAGAAGGACACACTAAGGATAGTTTCCATCAAATTTTGGTGTGCACCATGTCATTAGACTATGAGATCTATCATGGGGACCATGATCCAAGTATATGCCCTTTGTTACAATACACACTCTGTAAGAATGTGTCCTACTATTGTAAGATCTATACATCTACAACCCATGATATGAAGGACTACTTTGGTTGATAGACCAGATCCATTATGTAATTAATATTGGTGTACCGGACTAGTGTTGTGAGTGGCTATAAGAACAAGGGGCATGAGCATGAAGGAAAATAAGATGGTGGAGGTAGGGGAAGAATCTTTCACGAGAGGATTCAGAGGCCATGGTGGTCGCGGTGGAGGAAGGAGTGAGTTTCCCATGGAACTTGTTTTAATTATGGATCTACAAACCACTATAAGCATGAGTGCCCAAATTTGTTGGAATTCTCATGTTATGGAAAGAAACATAAGTATGAGGAGTTCCTTGGTCTATATGATCACATGATTTAGAAACCCAAGAAGCAGGACAAGGGCATGGGCATGATTAGTGTGAAGCTCGTTAAACCCTATTCATGCCCACAGAGCATCGAATCCGAGTTGGAGCCTTTATTAGAAACTACACGTATTGAAGCTACATGTTCCAGATAAATACCAAAGCATAGGCCTCTCATTACAAGAGAAGAGGTATTACATGGGAAGTACCATGATCCAACTTATCAGAAGGAATTTTACCAGGAGACTATGGAGGTGATTAGAAATTTTTAAGGAGAGATCCAGTGCTTGAAAGAGAAGTCACAAGAGTTGGAAAAGTTGAGGTCCATGAGAAGGATGTGGATGATGTCAAAGAGGTATGTAAGATGTTGTGCAAGAGAATATCATTCCTCTGTTGGGGGAATGGTTGAGAGGAAAGGTACACACACTAGGACTGAACGAGAGGTCGATCTTGCGTGCCAAATTCCCCCTCATAGCCTATATTATAACAAGGAGATCACGTTGAATGTGGTAGTTAATGGATGGCTCTTGAGAAACATACTTATTGACACAGGTGCAGAGGTAAATGTTCTTACTCTGGATGTGTGGAATCAGATGGGAAGGCCACCATTGCATCCATCCTCCAATGTGTTGTACATGGAAAACAAGACTAAAGCTATGCCCATCGGAGTCTTGAAGGATGTGTCCAAACCATTTAAGAAACCAAGTTCATTGGGGATTTTAAGTCTTGATGCTTTTAAGGAGATAGATTTCTGTATTTCTTGGGCACCCTTAGTGTTATGTGAATAATGTATATTTGTGCTTCAATAAGGGGTATATCAGCTTTGAGAACAATAAGGAGCACATGATTATTCCACTCACGGTGGAAATATCTACACCTTATGTCAAGCCTTTGGGGGAAGAAGACATCAATAGGATTTATGTGCACACCATCAGAGACCCAAGAGGTTATTGAGCCATCAAGAGAATGATTCATTCAGTGGGATGATGCTCAATCCATGAGTGACACAACTAGTGTTGCATGTGATAATTGGGCACATGGAACTTATGAGTTGGTTGTAAGAGAATTAAGAGGCATTGTGACTCATGTTGTCAAGGCATGTTTAGTTAGGTGGTTGGGAGGAAGACAGTTACCAAGTTACATAGGAGAAGGTAACCCTGATGTCTTTTTGCGCACTATGGAAGTCTAGTGGACATGTGAAATAGAGTGGAGGAATATTCTTTTTTATACCTTGCGTGGGATAGCAGCACATTGGTGGATGACTCATCGAGACAATCTTCTAGAGTGGCGTGAAGTAAGAATCATGTTCTCTATTAGGTTTCTCCATATCAATACACCCTCTAAGATACACGACTATAATGGGAAGGAATCCACCTCATTTCATGTCCAAGAATGTGAGAGAGCCTAGATGGTAGGCTCGAAGCCTTACCTCCCTCACTATGGGTGCATAAGTTCTATTCCACCTTACAGGGTTGTGCACGTGCATGCATGGTATGTCTATTCGGAGCTACATCATCAAACAGGAATTAACGGGGAGTTGTGGAAAGGTATTATTCAAACTTTTAAGTACCTAAGTCTTAAATAATCAGTGAATGAGGCATTGCAGGAAGTCAAGTTCCTTACTCTAGGAGATAGTGCCAAGGCTAAGGACCTCATTTTTTATTTAATAGGACAACCTAAATTGGGGGTGTGCTTTGTGGAGGAAGAAGCAGATGAAGTATAGTTTTGGCATGCCTTCCTAGAGAATGAAAAGGGAAAAATTGTGTACCTGATAAAAGATGAAGAAATAGAGAACCTGAATGTTGATCATACAAAAGGTACACGTGATGTTTTGGATAGTATAGATGAGCAAGAACACGCTTACCACGAGCCATTGAAAATGAAAAAGGTATACATTGGTACAGAGGTGGAACCAAAAGAGGCTATCATTAGTGATTACTGGATAGACCAGGAGGTCTCAAAGATAATTGAACTACTGTGTGACTTCCAAGATTTTTTCCCACATAGGTACCATGAACTGAAAGGAGTGCATCACTCATTGGGAGAAATTCAAATTAATTTAAAGGAAAGTGTGCACCTGATTAGGAAGAGGCCATATCAGATGAACCCTAATCTATGTGTAAAGGTTAAAGAGGAGATTGATAAGATGCTAGAATCTGGGATCATTGAAGCTATTGAAGAGTCTAAATGGGTTATCCCAATGGTGATTAGTATCAAGAAATATGGGAGGATAAGGATATGTGTAGACTATAGAGATTTGAATGTTGCATGTGTCATAGATCCTTTCCAATGCCTTTCACTAAGGAGATCTTGGAAGGTGTGGTAGGACGGGAGATCTATTCTTTTATAGATGGATTCTCAAGATATCACTAGGTAAGGATTGCAAAGGAGGACCAGGAAAATACTACTTTCACCACAAAAATGGGGAATTTTTTTCTTATATGGTTATGCCTTTTGGACTTAATAATGTGCTTTTTGTATTTTCACGCATTATGGTACATGCATTTCAAGACTTTATTCATAAATTTCTACAAGTTTACCTAGATGATTGGATCAGTGTATGGATTGGTCAAGGACCACTGTGAAAACTTGTGGTTGATGTTTGAGAGATGCAAGCAATTAATTATCTCTCTAAATATTAAGAAATGTGTTTTTGTTACTCCTTTCGGTACATTGCTAGGTCATATTATTTGCGTAAGGAAGGCTTATTGGTAGATCCTACCAAATTTTTCATTATCTTGGGATTGGAGGAGCCTACCAATCAAAGCATAGTGCATAGATTCTTAGGGCATACAAGTTACTACAAAAATTCATCAAAGGCTATGCTAGGATCTCCATGTCATTAGAGGAGTTTTTGAAACATAAGAGTAAATTATATTGGGGTGAGCCGCAACAAATTATTTTGATACATTAAAGGAGAAACTTACTATTGCACCCATTTTGCACTTTCCCTCTTGGGACAAGCCCTTTCATGTGTATGTGAATGTGTCAAGTATGGAAATTGGTGCAGTTCTATCACAGCCTGGAGAAGGGATTGTTGATCACACTTTATGTTTTACAAGTAGAAATTTAACTCCACCTGATCATAATAACACCACAACGGAGTGTGAAGTATTGTCTATGATTTATGTGTTGCATAAATTTAGAAGTACCTATTGGCTACCCCATTTATCTTTTACACAAATCACATGGCACTTAAGTTTTTTTTTTTAAACATGTGTTACAAGGTCACATATGTCGTTGGGTCTTGCTATTTTAGGAATTTGACTTTTCAATTGTAGTGAAACCAGGAAAGTACAATCAGGACCTGATCATATTTCAAGAATTAATTTAGGTGAGGACACACAAAGCATTGAAGACACAATGTTGGATGCACAGCTTTTTCATATTACAACATGCGCCATCTGATTTGGAAGATATTGTTATATTTTTATGAATAGGTGTGGCACCTAAAGGAATGAAGGGTATAGAGAGGAAGCAATTTTCCATTCGCATCGTGCCTTATATGTTAATTAGTGGAGATCTATACAAACTTGGCTAGGATGAGGTTTTGCGTTGATGTGTACTAGAGCATGAGTGTGTGGGTATTATGGAGGAAGCTCATGGAGGGATTTTTGGTGGACATTATGTAGGACAAGCCACCACGTGCAAGATTCTGATGGCTGGTTTGTGGTGGGAGACATTATACAAGGATTGCATAGAATATGCTAGGGGTTGTGATCATTATCAGTGCCTTGGGAAACTTGGGCACAAAGATGAAATTTCATTAAGGCCTACAAAGTAAGCACAAAACCATTTGAAAAATGGGAAATTGACTTTGTAGGACCTATTTCCCCACCAGCACGTAGGACAAGGTCACGCTACATCATTACTTGTACAAATTATCTTACCAGGTGGGTAGAGGCAACACCAATGAAGGATTACACTACAACTACTACAACAAGGTTCCTTTGGGAGAATATAATAAGCATGTATGGATGTTTTTGAGTCTAACAAGTGATAGGGGTACTCATTTCTTGAATGATACTATTAGGATATTATTGGCAGAGTTTATGGTAGCCCATCATAAGACTACACCCTATCACCCATAAGCTAATGGAACTATTGAGGCCTTCAACAAGATTCTGAACCACACATTGAAAAAGATCTGTGACGTTGGAAATAAGGACTGGGATGATAATTTTTTTGTCGACTTTGGTCATATAGAATAACCTATAAGAGGTTGAACAAAGCCACACCCTTTCAATTGGTGTTTGGCACACAAGCTATTTTACTAGTTGAATTTATGTTATCATCCCTTTGTATTGCACACGTAGGAGGATTGTCTCGATGAGAAATAACTTAAAGAGTGCATAGATAAACCGATGCGATTGGATGAGAAGTGTGTCATAGCCTGATGGAGCCAAACAACAGAGAAAGCAAAACAGAAGGCCAAGTATGATTGTCACAATAAAAACAAGAAGTGGAGGTGGGATAGATGGTTCTTCCGTATGATTCTAATTTCTTATGCCACCCTGGGAAGTTCCAAGTGCATTGGTTGGTACCATATGTTCTAACCTACATACTTGATTTAGGTGCTTATGAGCTAGAAGCTTTATATGGCACACAATTTCCGGTTTCTTTAACAAGAGTAGTTTAAGCCCTACTATAAATAAGCCTTTTGGTGTTTGTAAATAAGTCAGTATTGCCAATTAGCTTAGGGTTTCCCTTAATGCATTTTCCTTTATTTGTATTTCCATTCTTCATTGTTTTTTTTTCTTTTTCATTATGTGTTGTGTGTATGTTGGTGCGCTAGTATCTAATTATATTTTAAGTGGTTCCATTGCACAAAGTGTCAGAATACCTTTTTAGTGTGGGGTGGATTGGTGTATAAATTTGGAAATGGTTGGAAAATTTTTAAGGAGGTTGGATTGATGGAAAACCCATTCTGGGATGATTGGCGTAAGGTAGAAGAATGATTTGTGTGGTGTATAAGGTGTTGAATTTGTGTTATAGTAGAGGTGGTTTGAGAAAATGTTAAGTTACTTAAATACCACGTAGGATAAAAATAAAGATCATGCAATGTCACATGAGGTAGGCGGTGGTATAGGAAATTACTTGGTGGATGGTGCGAGGTTAAGTACTTGGTGCAGGAGGGGCACAGAGGAGGTATGTGGTAGGGAAGTAATGATAGCACACTAGAAGGTTATGACCTGTAGCATGCGAGGTGGAATCACATAATTTCATTTACATGGAAAAAGGCATTTATTAAAAATTAACGTTAAAACATGTGACTCGAAAGGACATTAAGGTCTTGAAAAAGTATAAATAGGGAGTGAGGGTAGTCATTCTAACTAACTTCCATTTGGGAAAAAAATTGCTCTGATCTATTGAAGTGTGATGAGGGTGTGATAAGGAAGTGAAGTACTTTTTATGAACCAATGGCATTGTGTAAATTGTAACAAGATCTTGCAGTGCTGTGCAAGGGGAAAGGAAAATAGTGAGGTAGTAGGGGATTGCGTAGAAGTGAAGCTATTGAAGTTGATGAGCTCGGGAAGAAAGGGATAAATCAAAACACCTAGGGCATGGAGTAAAGAAAAGAAATGGAACCAAAGAAATCATGAACTGTGATGCCCACTTCCCTTTGACACTTGTTCATGTTGCACTCTTAATGACTAGCTAGCTACCTAGAGACATGGTTATTGATGTATTATTTTGGATAGCTCATGTTTTGGACTATGTTGCCATTCAATTATTATGATGATCGACTCTTATCATAGATTTTTTGATGCCTTGAGGACATCGGTAGACATTATAGCACATGTTTATTAACATTGATTACTTATATATATATATATATATATATATATATATATATACCGACATCTAGGATGCATTGTTGTTGTGACTATGTTACGATGCACCTAGCTAACCATGGTTACTTTGATATTATGGATGTATTGTTTTTAGATGATTTGAGGTGATAAGTATGAGGATTGGGTGATTGGTGTAAAATGTGAATTATGATTATGATTATGATGTTGTAAATGTTTCAATTTGAATGGAATTATATATTGTGATAGCTAATGATGATTATATGATGATGCTTTATATGAGTTGTATTTTCGTGACCTATTGATGTGGCCATGAGGCCAAAGGTGGTATTACTTTTGATTACAGGAAACAAAGACCACACCAATAAGAGAGACTAGGAAAGCCAACCAGGAAGGAATGTTGTGAGTTCACAACATGGTCACCTTGGCAACTGTCATGTTTTGTGTTGCGTCATCTTCATGTTGTCATCTTTTAGGAGGTCTCCATGGGGATCACCTCACCATGTGACCATGGGTATTTGTAGTTATGTTATTTTATTTATAGGTGGTTTTTTAAGTTATGTTATTTCATTTTTATAGCTTTAATTTATTTATTATGTACCCTCATGTTTATGTGGAAGTGTACCCTTAGTTTAGTTATGTAATGTTGCTATGTGTGAGCTAATGTCCCTTTTGGATTATTATGAATGTTATGTGTACCCTTAACTTTATTTTGATTAAATTGTAAAGGTTTGTGCAAAGGGATGATGTGGAATTAGGAAGAGTAGAGATTCTTTGGTATATAATTTATCCCTTTTCTCTTTGGTTGTAATTTGAGGCTTGTATCGGTATGTGTGCCATCCTAAACCCAAAATTCGGATTTGGGCTTTGGACCCAAATTTTAAGGCTTGTGGGACAAGTTTAACTTGTCCCACACTCTTTAATTTATTCCCCCAACTATTCCTATGAATTTAGGGGTCATTTTTAGGCCCTAATCATGATATTTTGGTGGAAAAGAGGAAATCATTCATCTCCTTCCCTTGGTCTTCTAAATATGTTTTGGAATGTGCAACTTGAGCTTGTGTGCAAGATTGGGAAATGTCATATCCTCAACCTACTCCTTAATTGTGCCTTGGTTTTTGTATGAGCTTGGTGAAAAGGATTTAGAGGGAGTTGATTTGTCATCCTACATGGAGCCACATCACCTCTCCCTCCATTTCTATTTAATTACATTTTTGGTTGAAGAGGGGGTTACTTGATTTCACTTTTCTTTCTTAGCTTTTGGAATTGGAGAGTTATTGTTATCTAAAATAAGCCCCTTGCTCATTTTTTGGCTAACTTCCTTTCATTCCTTCCTTCCTTGTGCCTCAATTGAATTTTTTCACTTTTCAGGAACTCAAAATTTTTTTGAAATGGTTTCATTAGGTAGAGGATCTTCTCAGCTTTCCAGAAAGGTAAATTTTTCCCTCTAACTCCTTGTATTTTGCAAGTTATGGCTCGACGGAGTTTTGGAGGGAAATTTTCCCTAGGAGGTCCACGGCGAATAGAAGGCACCACGTGGCAGTGGAATGGTGGGGAGCGGAGGTAAGTTAGAAATTTTCACCAAGATTGGTCGGGCGCAAAAAGAAAATTTTGGCCCGAAGGCCCGCTGGCGAATAGGAAGTGGCCATGTGTCCAGGAGGTCGTCAAAGGTCGGATCGGCGGGGAGAAGTTAGAAAAATTTCCAAAATTGGCGCAAAGGAAGAATTTCAGCCCAAAGGCCCATAGTGAATGAAAAGGTGCCACATGTCCATAGACCAGGAGGTGGTGGAGGTGGGGGAATTTTTCCATTTTCACCAAAGTGTGGCAAATGGCGCAATAAAACTCGCCCCGATGGCCCGCGCCAATCAAAACATGCCACGTGTCCATGTGGCCAACAATAGTCAAAAGGGGTGTGGCATCAATGGAAAAATTATAAGCACACCCCTTGAAGGCAAATAGAAAGGTGACACATGGTAGTGGAGTGGTAGGGGGTAGAACTTTTTGGGAAATTTTTCCCAAAATTCAAAAAGGGGAAAATTTTAAACTTTCATCCCACCAATCCATTTTTTTCCCTATTTTTCCCTAAATCTTCAGAGGGGCATAACTTTTGATCCAAAGCTCATATTTTCACGTTCTTGGTGTCATTGGAAAGCTGGTGAAATTATCTACATGATGGAGGGTCAAATTTTGTATTTTGATGGATAATTGTGGGAGAAAATGGAGAAACATCCCTGGCATGGAAAAAACATAGAATTGACTTTCAACCACCAAATTTAATGAAGTATGGTCATTTTTTTGGATCTACGTAGAACAATGTACTTCTAAGTATGGGTTTTTCCATGAATCCCATCACTCTACTGTAGGTGAAATTTGAGGAATCTAGTTGGTGGTTGAGTTCATAAATCCATTTTTCTCATGTTTTTGCTTTCTCTCCTTCTGCTTGATCATTAAAAGCCAGATTTGGCTCATTTGTAAAGGTTGGATGTTTTTTTCTCTTGCAAGCTCTCTTTTCTTCCTCAGCAGGTAGATTTGTAGAGTTTCATACCTCTCATATAGACTATAGCATGTATTTTGCCTCCTGGCCATTGTAATGCATTGTATTGAACTTGGGAATGATAATGTATGTTCTGTGATTGATTTTTCCAATCCTCTCATGTGTTTATCATTGTCTTTTGATCTCTCATTACATTCTAGCAATCTATGCATATTTTGTGTTGTATTTCTTATGATCTGTGTCAATTTTGCAAAGTATATGTTCACCACTCCCTTGGTGTATCACCACTTTCACTTAGTTTTATTTCTTTTGCATCCTTTATCTCTGTCTCCTTGGAATTTAGAGTAGGATCTAGTATTAAACTTTACAAAGTTCATGCATATACCTGATCAGAGGAGTGAAGGAACCAACCTTTAATTTGGAGAGTCTTTTCCCAAGTTTTTTGTAAAGTCCCACACTTGGGGAAAAGATTCAATGTTGTGCAATCACACTGGATGTCCATTATCAAACTAGAAATCGAGAAAACATCCAGAGGGTGCTGCTAATTTGCACTAACATTTTGGCACACCTGTGGGACCTTAGAGGTCTTCATCTTCATTACAACAAAGTTGATGTGCATTTGTTGTAAGTTTCTTGATTAAAAAGAGCCCTGATCTGCACATCTGGTGACTCCAAAGAGATAAAATCAACTAGTTTCAGTCATTCCAAGTCTAAAGATTCATGAGAAGGATCCAAACAAGGTCAAGAGAAAGAGAAGAAGGATTATCTAAGTATCTACAATTATCCCCAGGGAAGAAGAGGGGAAGAAGAATTCAAAGGTCTCCATCTCCACCAAACAAAACTCTATCAACTCCTCCACCTGGTAGACCTTTCATCCAATCAACAAGGGTTCTCAGGCCAATCAGAATGGCACAACACAACCCTTATGTCAACTTCACTAGTAGCAATCCACTTTCCCTCAATGCACAAAATCTAGTTCTAGTTGCAGCATTGAAGAACATCCCATACTTTACTGGAGAAAATCAGACCACTCCTAGTGACCATGTCAAAGACATTGCTAATGTTTGTGCAATCCATGAGATTGTTGAGATGTAAATTTTTGTCAAATTGTTGGCATCTTCATTCAAAGGGAAAGCCTTGCAATGGTTTAGGAGCCTTGGGGTAGGCTCTATCCAAAATTGGAATCAGTTATGCATAGCTCTCCATGAGCAGTTTGGAGAAAAGGGAGATAATTTGTCTCTATTGGAACAACTAACAACTATCAAGAGAGCTCCCAATGAGTAGCTAACAGACTTCAATTTCAGATTTCAAAGGACCTAGGATAGAATCCCAATGGTAGTAAGGCCAACAGCTGAAGGTGATTTTCTATACTATCTCAAAGCTTTAAATTCTGATATTTCTATGTTAATTCAATCCATGGGAGGTGTAAATATACCTGTAGCTTATAGCATTGCCATTAGGGCTGAGAATTGTTTGATCCAAGCTAGTAAACTGGCTCCTAGGCCTCCCATGCCCTTGTATCCAAACTTGGAAAGCTCAAGCACTAGTCAAGCACCTACTTTAGCTCCTATTCCCACTCCTAGAAATCAGAGTTCAAATGAAACTTCTACTTCATCCTCTAGTGCCTCAAATGAACTTCAAGAAGTCATGAAACAACTACAAAATTTAGGCAATGAGCTGGTTACACTCAAGAGGCAGCAAGCCCAAGGTTTTAGACCTTCTTATCAGTCTCAAGCTCAGCCTAATAGGAAACCATATCAGCCTAATAGGCCACCTAATCCAGCTGCAAATCAAAATCAAGTAAGGCCTCCTGCCAATAGACTATTTCAGCCCTATAATCCCAATGTTGCATCTACCTCTAAAGCCTTAGTGCCAGTGCAAAATAATATAGCTCAAGAGTATGATTGGTGTTTCCCATGCAATGAACCTCACAACTAGTCTATGTGCTTCAATGGTGCCTTGAACCAAGCTTTGATGGTGATAACAACTGGCGTGGAGAGTGAGGTGAGTCAAGAAACAAACCAACAACAAGGAACATCTCAACAAAATACAACTCCAAATGAGACTACACTTGTGAATTGGCAAGCTGAAGATTTTTGTGGCATGAATCAAACAATTTCTCAGAATGTAGTAGCTAACACATGATCAAAGAAGAGGAATATTGGTGAAGGGCAATCATTGGCTCAGGTGATCCATAACCTTCCATCACTCCACAAGGTGTTGGCAAGCAAAATGTAGTTCCAAATATGTAAGGACAGCCCAAGCCACCTTCTAGACCAGCTCAAATGCCAGCTATTTACAGCCCATGTACAAGAAAAGAGTGTGCAGGCTAGGGGGTAGCAAAGAGATGTTTCATCCCCATTTAGCATCATTGAATAGATGAAGAAGACAAATGTAAATATATCTATGTGGGAATCACTATCCATCCCAAGCCAAAGGGATCTACTATAAGTATGCCATGAATAATTGGTCAACTTCAAATCAGCAAGCTCATATGCAAGAGAAGGTACTCACAAATGTTGCTCATCCTGAGGGGAAGCTTGGAGGATAGCAAGGTAAAATTTTGAAGCCCCCTCCATTCTATGTTTCATTGATCATTGGAGATAAATTAATACACAATTGTATGATTGATTCTGGGGCAAGTAGTTCTGTGATGCCCAAGTAAATAGCTGATCAGTTGGGCCTCCAATATGAAGTCATATCCAAAGGGGTAGTGTAACTGGATGGGACAATAGTAACAATAGTTGGGGTAATTAAATATTTGAGCCTCACCTTACATGCATGCCCCAATGTCATTGTTTGCAAGATGTCTCAGTGATAGATTTACCACCACTTTTTGCCCTATGTTTGTCAAGGGATTTCACAGCTAGAATTGGAGGGTATTTATCTGCTGATTGGTCACACATGTTGTTTAGAACAAGATATGGAACTAAAGCCACAATCAGGTCTGAACCTATTGCAAACTTCCACATTGAGCCTCATACTCCAAGCCCAATCAATGCCAACTATTCAGCATTTGATCAAGAGGATTACCCAAGCACCGATGAAGTTGACACCAAAGTTGGAAGCATCCCATATTTGACTCTTGATGAATGGGCAAGCAAGGTGCATGATTTTGATCCCTACAAGGAAATAGAGGAATCTAAACTAGGGGTTTATTGCATACATGAAGAAAATTAGTCTATTCCTAGCATCACCAAGCCAGACCATAAAGATGATAATGAGGTATGGCAGTTGTTCTTTGATGGGTCAAGAAGTAGAAAAGGTGTAGGAGGAGGAGCTATGCTTGTTTCACCTCAAGGCATTAAGTATTATTCAGCTTTTAGATTTCAGTTTGCATGTTCTAATAACACTGTTGAATATGAAGCTTTGATACAAGGATTGCATTGGTCAAGAAAAAGAGGTATCAAAACTTACAAGTCTTTGGTGACAATGAGCTAATTGTTAATCAAGTTAAAGGGCAGCATGCTACCAAGAATGACCTACTCAAGTGTTATAAGAATAGGGTGTGGGACCTCATTGAGGACTTTGAAGGCTTTGGCATCAACTCCATCCCTAGGAAAGAAAACCAAGCTGCTGATAGGCTTGCAGCAGTTGGGGCAGCCTTTGATGTTGTGGAAAGTATCAAGGAAGATAAAGTGTAGCCAAACATTCATGTGATTATAAGGCCATCAGTGCCAGACAATAATGTAAGTTGGCAAGTGTTTGAAAGTGACCAACAAATCATCAATTTCTTGCAAGAAGAAGTTGAGTTCTCAACAAAAATTAGGAAAAGTTAGAACAGCAGTATGGTGATCAAGTGGTACAGCTGAGAACTAACAAACTGCCAAAAGGACTTGTCACTTTGGAGTCCATTTTTAATCCTAATGATCAATTTAGGAAAGAGAAAGCAAACATCCAAGTCAAGGGAGAAGATTTAGTGCCCATCTCAGTGGGAGAAGGAAAATTACTTCAAATTGGTAAAGTGACAACCGAGCAAGAAAGGTATGAGTTCATGCAACTTTTCCAAGAGTTCCCTGGATGTATTTGCTTGGAGCTATGAAGACTTGAGAGGTTTCAATCCCAAGCTAGCCCAACACACAATTGAATTAGATCCAAGTGCTAAACCCATCAGGTAAAAACAAAGGCCAGTCAATCCACACATGGAGCCTCTCATAAAGAAGGAATTGAATAAGTTAATAGAGGAAAGTATCATATTTCCCATCAAGCATTCAAGCTGGGTAGAAAACTTGGTTCCAGTTAGAAAGAAGAGTGGAGAAATCAGATTGTGCATAGACTTTAGAGATTTGAATAGAGCATCCCTCAAGGATCATTACCCACTTCCTTCTATGGAGCAGATTTTGCAAGTTGTTGTTGGCTCTAAGAGGTTTTCATTACTAGATGGTTATTCAGGGTATAATCAGATCATGGTAAAGGAATATGATCAGTTTAAGACTTCCTTCACCACCAAATGGGGAACCTATGCATATAGGAAAATGCCATTTGGGTTGTCTAATGCTGGAGCTACCTTCTAAAGGGAAATGGATATGGCATTCAAGGGATTGATCAACAAGATAGTGTTGATATACCTAGATGATATTACTGTATTTTCTAAAAGTGCAGCAGATCATCTCTTTCATTTGAGGCAAGTGTTCTAAAGATGTAGAAGATTTGGGGTGTCCTTGAATCCCAAAAAATGTATTTTCCTAGCTCATGAAGGAAAGCTCCTTGGCCACATTGTTTCCAAAGAGGGATTAACAATTGATCCAGAGAGGGTTGAAGTAATAAAAACACTACCATTACCAAGTCACAAGAAGGCCCTTCAAAGTTTCTTGGGTAGGATCAATTTTGTTTGAAGGTTTGTTCCATATTTTGCAGCCCTTGTCAAGCCAATAACTATGATGTTGAAGAAAAGCATGGCTTTCAAATGGACAAATGAAGGTAAGGCAAGTTTTGAGGCAATCAAGGAGGCTATCTCACAAGCTCCAACTCTCATTAACCCAGATTTCTCCAAGGATTTTATCCTTTATGCATTTGGAGGTGATGATACTATTTCTGCAATTTTAGTACAGCAAAACAAAGAAAATGCAGAGCAACCAATTGCCTTCTTTAGCCAAAGCTTGGAGGACTATGAGGTGAGGTATTCTTTCATTGAGAAGCATGTTCTTGTAGTGATTAGGAGCTTGAAGAAATTTAAGCATCTAGTTTCAAATAACAAGGTTCAACTTCCGAGTTTCTCATGTGGGAGTTAAGGAATTCCTCCTCAACAAGGACCTAAATGAAAAACATGCAGGGTGGATTACTCATGTCATGGAGTATGACATTGAGATCAAAGTCACCAAGCTGGTCCGAGGAAAGGGATTATGTGAACAGTTGGTCTTGAGCAAATCAATGGACGTAAGCAATGAGAAGGATGTTGTTTTGGCGTTGCAAGACAACCAAGAACAAAGAGGTGTTCAAGAAGAGAATGATGATATGCTCACTCCTTGCTGGACCCAAGACATAATGCACTTCTTAAAAATAGGCCTATGCCCTCCAGAGATGGAAAAAACCAAGAGAAGACACTTCATATTGTAGGCTATTCCATATGCACTTGTTGATGGTGTCTTGTTCAAAAAGGATATAAATGGAGTGTTGTTGAGATGCATTGGAACAAATCAAATTAATAGAATGTTAGAAGAGTTCCATGGTGGATCAGCTGGGGGCCATTTTTCTCCAAGAGTGATAGCCCTCAAGATTATGAAGGCTGGTTATTATTGGCCCAAGATGTTTAGTGATTGTTATGCATGGATCAAGAGATGCAAAAAATGTGCATTCTTCACAGGCAAGGAAATATTGGCAGCCCTTCCATTGAACCCAATTTCAGTTGACCAACCATTCATGCAATGGGGTTTGGACTTCATTGGAGTCATTAACCCAAACTCAAGCCAAGGACACAAGTGGATCCTAATAACCATGATTACTTCACCAAATGGACTGAGGTGGTGGCACTTAAAGAAGCAAATGAATCCAACATTCTAGACTTCTATGAAGGGATAGTAACCAGATTTGGTATACCTGCCACTATAATATCAGATAATGCATTGGCATTCATAGGATCAAAGGTAATAGAATGGGCTATTAAGAATGGGATCTATCTAAGCACTTCATCAAATTATTACCCTCAAGGTAATGGCCAAGCTGAGTCTACCAACAAGAATCTATTAAAGATCATCAAGAGGACTCTTGATGAAAATCAGAGGACTTGGCATACTAAATTGAAATCAGCCTTATGGGCTGATAGGATAACTCCCAAGAGATCCACAGGTAACTCTCCATTTAGACTTGTTTATGGAAGAGAGGTAATCTTGCCTATGTCACTTGAATTGCCAACATTGGAACTCATGAAGCAATTGGAATTGTTGGAGTTTGGACCCATGGAGGTTAGATATGTAGAATTGATGGAGCTCCAAGAAATTAGAGAGCATGCAGCCCAAACAATGGGGAAGGACCAAGCCTTGATCAAGAGAACCTTTGATAGGAAGGCTAAGGCTATAACCTTCCAAGTTGGAGATTTAGTGTTGAAATGGGATGCAGACTGAGCAAAGCCAGGAAGGCATTCAAAGTTTGATGCCATTTGGAGTGGCCCTTATATGGTCACAAAATGTAAGAACAATAATGCTTTCCAATTATCTACATTGGATGGTGAAGAACTACAGATTCCAGTTAATGGAATCCATCTAAAACATTGCTACTAGGAAGGAAGCTCCTCACCTTGTACATATTAGCTTAGATTTTCATTCCTCCAAGTGCTTGTGCACATTGTTTTGTTGTAGCTTAGTTTTCCATTTCCCTAAGTGCTTTGGCACAAGCTTTGTTGTCCCAAGAATGCATCTTTGTAGGCCATGTTCCAAATCAGGTGATTTTCTACTCTCACAATCTCCTTTCTAGAAATTTTCTAATGAGTTGAGAGCACCAAGTAGTTAATTTGGTGACTCCATACCCAATGGATTGCTTCAGGCAGCTGATCATTCATCCAGTAAAGGTAGATGCCCCTCTGAGTCACCAAAATTGTTATCTAAAATAAGCCCCTTGCTCATTTTTGGCTAACTTCCTTTCATTCCTTCCTTCCTTGTGCCTCAGTTGAATTTTTTCACTTTTCAGGCACTCAAAATTTTCTGGAAATGGTTTCATCAGGTAGAGGATCTTCTCATCTTTCCGAAAGGTAAATTTTTCCCTCTAACTCCTTGTATTTTGCAAGTTATGGCTCGATGGAGTTTTGGAGGGAAATTTTCCCTAGGGAGGTCCGCGGCGAATAGGAAGGTGCCATGGCAGCGAAATGGTGGGGAGCAGAGGTAAGTTAGAAATTTTCACCAAGATTGGTAGGGTGCAAAAATAAAATTTTGGCCCAAAGGCCCACCGGTGAATAGGAAGTGGCCACGTGTCCAGGAGGCCATCGGAGGTCGGATCGGTGGGAGAAGTTAGAAAAATTTCCAAAATTGGTGCAAAGGAAGAATTTCGGCCCGAAGGCCCACAGTGAATGAAAAGGTGCCATGTGTCCATAGACCAGTGGGTGATGGAGGCATGGGGGAATTTTTCCATTTTCACCAAAGTGTGGTAAATGGCGCAATAAAACACCGCCCGATGGCCCACACCAATCAAAACATACCACGTGTCCATGTGGCCGACAATATTCAAAAGGGGTGGGGTGCAAGGAAATGTTCAATGGAAAAATTGGAAGCACACCCCCTAAGTGAATAGAAAGGTGACACATGGCAGTGGAGTAGTGGGGACATGGAACTTTTGGGAAATTTTTCCTAAAATTCAAAAAGGGGAAAATTTTAAACTTTCATCCCGCCAATCCAGTTTTTGCCCTATTTTTCCCTAAATCTTCAGAGGGGCATAAATTTTGATCCAGAGCTCGATTTTCATGTTCTTGGTGTCATTGGAAAGCTAGTGAAATTCTCTACACAATAGAGGGTCCAATTTTTTATTTTGATGGAGAATTGTGGGAGAAAAATGGAGAAACGTCCCTGGCATGAAAAAAACATAGAATTGACTTTCAACCACCAAATTTAATGAAGTATGGTCATTTTTTTAGATCTGCAGAACAATGTACTTCTAAGTATGGGTTCATCCATGAATCCCATCACTTTGTAGGTGAAATTTGAGGAATCTAGTTGGTGGTTGAGTTCATAAATCCATTTTTCCCGCATTTTTGCTTTCTCTCCTTCTACTTGACCATTAAAAGCAGATTTGGCTCATTTGTAAAGGGTTGGACATTTTTTTCTCTTGCAAGCTCTCTTTTCTTCCTTAGCAGGTGGATTTGTAGAGTTTCATACCTCTCATATAGACTATAGCATGTATTTTCCTCCTGGCCATTGTAATGCATTGTATTGAACTTGGGAATGATAATGTATGTTATGTGATTGATTTTTTCCAATCCTCTCATGTGTTTATCATTGTCTTTTGATCTCTCATTACATTCTAGCAATCTGTGCATATTTTGTGTTGTATTTCTTATGATCTATGTCAATTTTACAAAGTAGATGTTCACCACTCCCTTGGTGTATCACCACTTTCACTTAGTTTTATTTCTTCTACATCCTTTATCTCTGTCTCCTTGGAATTTAGAGTAGGATCTAGTATTAAACCTCTGCAAAGTTCATGCATATACCTGATCAGAGGAGTGAAGGAACTAGCCTTTAATCTGGAGAGTCTTTTCCCATTTTTTTTTGCAAAGTCCCACACTTGGGGAAAAGATTCAATGTTGTGCAATCACACTGGATGTCCATTATCAAACTAGAAATCTAAGAAAACATCCAGAGGGTGCTGTTGATTTGCACTAATGATTACTTTTTTTATTTCTTTCTATTTAATAACATTTTTTTCTTGAAGGAGTGGAAGCCTTGGATTGCTTGGAAGAGTTTGAGTATTTTCTTTTGGATTGAAGATTCTACAAATTTCAAGGTAGGATTTTGGTCACTCTTATTTGCATGTTTTTATGTTATGAAATTTAAAATGGAAGAATGTGTGTTGGCTTATTGTGTGGGTTGGGTAGATTACCTTAGAAAGGTGTAAGGAGAAGGAAATGGGAACCATAAGGGATGAAAAATATTTATGTGAAATAGGAGGGATTTGTAAGGAGAGTGTTCCATCTTGTGGAGGGATAAGGTGATTTTTTCTTAATTGTTTTTATGTAAAATTTATTTGAGGGAGGCATAAGAGATCTTGCTTTGATGTAGTGTTGACACTTCAAGATGGATCACTCAACCTACTTGGGAGGTAAAAGGGGGCTGCCCATATTTCCTCTCTCCATTTTGGCTTTATGAAGAAGCCTTAGTGAATCGTATAAAGAAAAGTTGCAGGTTTTATTGATTGTTTTGTGTTGTATGAAATGTTATGTATGTATGTCTCTTGTGAAGCACTTATTGTTGTCATGGTTCTAAACTTTCTTATTTTTGTATGGTTGGAGCTTAGGGGTCAATGGAGGAGAATGGCTTCACTTCTCCATTGATATTTGGTTGGGAGGAGAGCGTTGCCTAGCTCTCTCTCCTTGTTGGTGTGTAAATGATGAGAAGAATGGGTTGTTGTTGAAGAAGTTGCAGGATTCTTGTGGGAGAACTTGACATGTTGTCTCCACCACTTTGGGTGGAGGGCTTATATCACTTGCATTTTAGTTATTGTATTAGTTTTAAACCATTGTAAAAAAAATGTTTTATTTGAAGGAAAATATAATAAATATATTGTTGTGATTATTGTAAATTGTTCTTGTTTTGAAATAAATTTGTAAAGGACTGTACTATCTCAATACTTTGATAAATTTGTTTGTACTTAAAGTTCATTTTGAAAGGACTATATTTCCTTGGGAATTTCTTATGGAACCTATGCATACTTATAATCTAGAAATGGTTGGAAAGTCATTTTTGAAATTTGCCTCTAAGGCATGTTTAGAAAGTTGGTAGAGATCTGAAAGTAGTTAAAAGGTTAATGATGTAAATATTAAAGACTATGTATTAGTGAAAGAGATTGTATTCCTTTGTATCTTCTTATATGCATTCAAGGAAAAAAATCACTATTTCTTGCACTCTTCTCAAAGAAAATAAAGTAATGTATATTTATCCTTAATATATATTGTACTTCCTAATAATCTACATGTTTGCATGGAAATATGAGTAAGAAGATAACATTGTACTTTCCATCTCAATACTTTGATAAATCTATTTGTACTTAAAATTTAGTTGGAAAGGATTTGTATTTCCTTGGGAATTTCTTATAGAACACTGTGCATACTTCTAACTGGAAATGGTTGGAAATTCATTTTTGAAATTTTCCTAAAGGCATGTTTAGAAAGCTAGTAGAGATCAAAAATTAGTTAAAAGGTTCTTGTTGTAAATATTAAAGACTATATATTGAGGAAAGAGATTTTATTCCTCTATATCTTCTTATATGCATTCAAGATAATGTTTTCCTATTTCTGCACTCTTCTCAAGTAAATTAAAGTAATAAATATTGTTAATATACACTTTGTACTTTCGTAATAATATGCATGTTTGCATGGAAATTTGAGTAGGAAGATATCATTGTACTTTCCTTTCGTAAATTGAAATTTCCCTCATACTTGTTTAAAACTCCATTATTGATATACCTACTTACAAATAGTTAGATATGCCTATATTATAAGTTCTATAACTTTTGTGTATATATATACAAGTATATATATATATATATATATATATATATATATATATATATATATATATATATATTGTGTGTGTGTGTGTACCTTTTAATAAAAGGGTCGATTCACAAGAATAACGATGTCAGCTAGTATAATTCACATTAGCAAGAGGCTTAGCCTAACTAGCACTGATTAGTTGATCGGTGCCAGCATTACTACCTGTAATTTATACCATTTCAAACATAGCTCTGATCGACCCGAGAAAATGCCATAGATGAATCTTAAACTTGGAAAATATGATAATGGACTTACGAGAAACCGCCATCAAGTATATGTATGGATATATACACACATTTTTGTATATATTAATCTATATACCTTTGTAGGTATGTTAATATAATATAAATGGAAATGAAAATGTAACAGATGTTTATGAGCTGATAAATAAATAAACAAAACCAATTTCATCTCATTAATATAACAAAAACACAAAGGGATGATTAAATCCATAGAACCAAGAAACCTAGTTGAGACATCTAAGAAATAACCTACAAAAAGAGTCAAACAAACCCAAGAGGACAAAATATATCTGAAATAATGGAGGATCTCAAAGGATAAATCCTTCCATTGTAGGCTCTGTGATATCCTCTCCCACATAGTTGAAACCTAGAACCTCTTGTCTCCATTTCTTGCTCCTCCTGGCAATCTTTCTTGTGCAAATGGAGGCACTTAGGGTAGAATATTGAATGTTATAGTTGCTAAATAAATTTTAGGGTTTTGGTGAGACCTAAAATCTAAGGGACAAGATTGAATCAATCCTACGGATGTGATTCAATCCTCCTCCCCTAATATTTGTATATGTAACTTTATAAATGTTAGTCTAAATTAATTGTTGGAACCCTTATAAGATGTTCACGGATGTGGGAACTTTGTGATTTTAGGAATTTTTAATTAGGGTTTTTAATTATTATATGTGCATGGGTGTAATGTTCAAAGTGGGGTTTGACCTATTAAAGGGGATTTAAGTATAAGTGGTGAATGTTTAGTGTTAGATGGGAAATTAATTAATTTTAAAGGGTATGTATTAATAAGAAGGTGTTAGCTATTTAATTAAAAGTATTAGGAATTTAATTAAAAGTGCTAGGTGGAGATTAATTTTATTAATGACAAAACATTAGTGTGTTAGTAATTATGAATTTTACCTTGAGGATTATATTTTAGACATGATGTAATTTATAACATTATTAACCTTAGTGGATAATTTAAATATAATTAATTTAAGGATAAATTAATTAATCAAATGGAAATTATTAAGGATGGATTAAATCAATTAGATAAATGTAGTTACTTAAGGAAATATGTGTTGGTTAATTAAGAAGGAGCTTTAATTATCTGGGATTAATATAATCAAGATTTAATTAGTGCACTAATATCTCCTTCAAGAAAAAAATATATTTGTCATATTTTTCTCCTTTGTTTGATGGTTTAATGCGCGATATTTTTAGGCATCACACTTTGGTATCAAAGTCGTGGGTTCAACACTTGGACCCTGGGAAAACATGGGAACACATAACTAAAAACCTAGTGCAACCAAAACCTAGAACACTTAAAATTATTTGAAAATTTGAAACGTAGAAAACTTAGTAAACTGAAACACACCTAGAATAATGGACTAACTCTTGTTTTGGCCTATGTAGGAGTGCATGACCAAGACGAGGTTTCTTGCATGTGGATTTAGATACCACCCCAGGAAGTAGAAGTCACCACTATACTACCACAGATCCTATAGACCTTGCAGGAGGTCAATGTCGCGATGATATGAGGAGGATAAGTAGGGGATGACCCAATCGGACATGATAGGGAGTTGTCACAAGAGGCTCATGGTGCTCCACACCATAGTGGGGAGCATAGGGAAAAGATTTCTCATGTGGATCCAAAGAGAGATAGGACTTAGTACGAGGAGATGGGGCCCGCGAGGCACGAGAGAGATCTAGGAGCCCTAGATAGAGGGACGACCATGAGGAGAGACCTAGGGGTAGGAAGATGTCATAGCTATAATCATATTCGGAGAGATATTGAAGCTTCACCCTTCCCACTTTGTTTGTGATAGAGGAGTATTTTAGGAAAAGGCATGTTTGGTTAGCTTAAGAGGATGCTTCAAGCTATGTCCATGCTCTAGCAACATGAAATCTCGTGTTGTTATCCATTTACTAAGAGATGAGGTTGGATTTTGGTGGAGGATAGAGAGAAAAGCTCCACCTAGATTAGATTTGGTGACATGTGATGGGAGATCTTTGAGGAGTTTTTGTAGCAAGTACATCTCGGAAGGTTCATCCACCAAGAATGGATCGATGAGTTCCATGATTTGGATAAGCTATAGCATGATAGTTGTGGAGTATGAGAGCAGGTTCTTGGACCTACTTCAGTATGTGGATTATATGCAGGATGAGCATGTTAGGATTCACAGGTTCATCAGGGGCCTGAACTTGGACTTGGTGGGGTAGTGCATATGCATTGTCCACAGACTTTAGTTGAGGCCATTGAGAAGGCCTACATTGTAAAGAGAAAATAGGGGAAGATGTAACATACATGAGATAGGGTGAGGAGTCACATCTAAAAGCTATATAGATAGTCGATCGAAAGGGGTGAACCCTCCCCCTGTGGTGGCATGGATCCACACAATCTTCATTTAGGCCCATAGTAATAAAAAACTCACCCACCTTTCAGGCCTCCATAGAGATATGATGCTCAGAGAGGGCATAATATGGGGCCTCCAGCTAGGGGACCCACCAGGACACGGGGAAGCACCTAGAGCCTAATCATCGGAGCTCATCCAAAATGCCCACAATAGTCCGTAGAAGATCTTTGGTTCTACACACATAGACTCCTAGAGCACTAAGAGGAGAGATACTCATTAGAGAGAGGTCAGGTAGTTTTTATGGTTTGTGTACTACAGGAAATCACTAGAGAGATTGTCCACAAAACCCTAATAACAAGGGTAAGGTCCCATTTCAGAGCCGATAGTGGGTGACATGGCCAGGAGCCACATGATTTATGTAGTAGTCGAGAAGCTATAAGGTAGAGCATTAGGGGCATAGTGATTGAGACTAGAGTAGCATCATGGTATTTCTACCTCTATCTTGTTTGATTCAGGATCTTCTAATTCCTTTATTTCTCCATCATTAGTAGAGTGATGTAGGCTGGTGGTAGTTAGGTAGGGCCATAGTTGGGATGTTTGAGATGGCTTTTAGAGCCAAGCTCTCAGTGGACTCCTTGGTCAAGGAGTGTGTAGTTGACCTAGGACCCTTCACCATGACCTTGGATCTTCGTATCCTTCCTTTGGGTTCTTATGGAGTCATTTTGGGTATGGATTGGTTATCTGCACATAGAGCTAGAGTGGATTGTTACAGTAATATTATATCTTGTGTTGATGATTTAGGTGTTGAGTCGGTGATAGTGGGGTTAGGAGGCCCATTTCTATTTGCACCATATCATTATACAAGCTTAAGCGGTGTGTGTGGGGATTTCGGATGTATGTTATTACAATTAGTGACAAATCGAGGATGAGTCTAGTGGGCCTTCACTAGATGATCACCACATCTTGAGAGATTTTGTCGATGTTTTTCCTAGTGAGTTTCAGGCCTACCTCCCCACGTGAGATAGATTTTCATATATATTTGGTTCTGGAGCAGATCCTATCTCATGTGTGCCATATAGGATGACTACCCTGAGCTCTATGTTCTCAAGCTTTAGCTAGAGGGCCTTCTTGAGAAGGGCCTCATCCATCCTAGTGTATCCCCTTGGGGTGCACCTAGTGATTTTTGTGAAGAAGGATGGATCCTTATGATTTGTGCATTGACTATACGATAATTGAAAAAAGTAATGATCAAGAATCATTACCCCCTTCCATGCATCGATGATTTATTTGATCAGATGAAGGGGGCTATAGTGTTTTCCAAGATTGATCTCAAGTCGGGTATCATCAGTTGAGGATTGTGAGGTGGATATTCATAGGATAACCTTTCGCACTAGATATGGCCATTATGAGTTTACAGTTGTGTCATTTGGTCTTATGAATGCCCCACAATGTTCATGAGTTTGATGAATGGGGTGTTCAGGACATTTTTAGACCACTTCATGCTCATTTTCCTAGATGATATTTTGATTTTATCCCACACACATGAGGAGCATGAGGAGCACCTTTCATACGGGTTACGCAATGTCTTAGAGAGCAACTAACTTTTTGGGAACTTGGAGAAGTGTGCATTCTTCAATCAGAGGTTCAATACTTGGGTCACATTATTTCTGGGGAAGGTATCATAGTTGATCCTTCCAAGATTAGAGCTATCATTGATTGGCTTGTGCCAACCAATGTGACCAAGGTACACAACTTCATGGGGTTAGCAAGGTATTATAGAGATTTTGTAGGACTTCTCATGTATTTCTCATCCCATTACTTCCCTTCAGTGGAAAGGGAAGAAGTTTTTTTACATAGATAGATGTGAGAAGGCCTTCGGGACTCGAAGGAATGTCTCACTACAGCACCTATCCTAGTAGTCCAGACCACATAGAGGGATTTCTTTGTATGTAAAGATGATTCTTTGGTAGGGATATGAGGAGTTTTGATGCTGGATGGTCGAGTTGTTTCCTTTGAGTCTCGCAAACTCAAGGATTATGAGCTCAATTACCTTGACTCATGACCTTGAGCTTGCAGACATGGTCCATGCTTTAGTTTGGTGGTGACATTTTCTTTTGGGCAGGAGGTTTACTCTCAAGATAGATCACATGAGCCTTAGACACCTCTTCACATAGCCAAATCTCAACACATTCAATGGCATTGGATGGAGATTTTTATGTGAGTATGATATGGAGATCGAGCATGTGAAGGGGAAGGAGAATTTGGTGTAGATGCTTTGAGTCGATGGAGGCACCTTGCCATGGCTAAAAAGCTGGTATAATTTGAGGCCAAGATCTTGTAGTAACTTCCTCATGGACAGGTTCTACTTTTAACTAGAGTAGAGATTGATTCATAGACCCCTTATGAGGAATTTTGAGGGGATATCTTTAGATTCATATGGGATTATTCACCATAGGGGCCAGATTTATGTACCTAGAGATGGAGGATTTGAGATAGGATATCTTAGCAGAGGCTCATTGTGCACCTTATTTAGCCCATCCAGGGGTGAAGAAGACATGCTTCACGAGAATTATTTCATTGAGAGGGTCTTGAGAGGGATATATCCCAATTTGTATCTTGGTGTTTGGAGTGTTAGAGGGTGAAGGCCAAGCATTAACATCCAGTGGCCTTCTTTATCCCCATGCTATACTAGAGTGGAAATGGGACACCATTTCCATGGATTTCATTGTGGGGCTACCTACGTCGAGATACCACCATGATGCCATCATGGTCACATGGTGGATAGATTGAAAAAGTAGCTCATTTTTCTCCAGTGAAGACCATATACAACTAGTGCAGTGGCATGAGTCTATTTGGATGAGATAGTCAAACTTCATGGGATTCCGTGAAGATTATTTGTGACCATGACCCTTTGTACACATCACATTTTTGGACCACCATGTAGTTTGTTCTCGAGACGAATATTAACTTCAAGTACAACTTATCACCCAGAGATAGATGGTCAGATGGAGTGGGTGAACAGATACTTGAGGATATGCTTTGCATGTACATCATGGATCAACAGTCATTGGGAGGAGTATCTTTATCTAGTAGAGTTTTCTTATAACAACATTTTTAGAGTTCCATCGGCATGGCACCATTTTAGGCACTATATGGTAGGGAGTACAGGACTCCATTGAGTTGGGACATGTTAGAGGACATGGTATCTCTTGGGCCAGCCATGTTATAGGATATGGAGCAAATAGGTCACCTTGATTATAAAGATTGTAGGAGGCTCGAGATAGGAAGAAGAAGTATGTAGATTAGAGGAGAGTTGACCATAGTTATGAGGTGGGCTCGAAGGTATTCCTGAGAGTCAGACCTCATAAGATCCCTATCCATTATGGAAAAGGCTCTAAGCTAGCTCCAAGATTTGTGGGTCCATTTGAGATCTTGGAGTGGATCGGTCTCGTTTCGTCTTGCCTTAGCCTTGCCACCCAGCTTGTCTCACATCCATGATGTTTTCCATGTTTTTGTTCTTCAGAGATATATTCTAGATCCTTCTCATTTATTGATACGTCATTGCGGATTGGACCGGGACTAGGCATAGGTGTAGAGTACATGTGCATTATAGAGTGCATGACCCTAAGCCTTGAGGCCATGAGATTGATCAGTGTGCATGTCTAGTGGGATTAGTATGATGAGACTTCAGCTACTTACTTGGGAGGATCCACTTTTGCTATGGGTTTATTTCCACACCTTATTCAATTGAATTCTAAGAGGAAGTCGAGTCTAAGGGGAGGGGGATGTAATGCCCACTTCCTTTGACACTTGTTCTTATTTGCACTCTTGATGACTAGCTACCTAGAGACATGGTTATTGATGTATTATTTTGGATAGCTCATGTTTTGACTATGTAACATTTGATTATTATGATGATCTAACTCTTATCATAGATTGTTTTGATGCCTTGTGGACATTGTTAGACATTATAGCACATGTTGATTAACATTGATTACTTATATATATACTAACATCTAGGATGCATTGTTGTTGCGACTATGTTTTGATGCATTGTCTAACCATGGTTACTTTGATATTATGGATGTATTTTTTTGAGATGATTTGAGGTGATCAGTATGTGGATTGGGTGATTGGTAAAATGTGAATTATGATTATGATGTTTGTAAATGTTTCAATTTGAATAGAATTATATATTGTGATAGCTAATGATGATTATATGATGATGCTTTATATGAGTTGTATTTCATGACCTATTGATGTGGCCATGAGGCCGAAGGTGGTATTACTTGTGATTGTAGGAAACAAAGACCACACCAACAAGAGAGACTAGGAAAGCCAACCAGGAAGGAATGTTGTGAGTTCACAACATGGTCACCTTGAAACTATTGTGTTTTGTGTTCATCATCTTCATGTTGTTGTCATCTTTTAGGAGGTCTCCATGGGGAGCACCTCACCATGTGACCATGGGTATTTGTAGTTATGTTATTTTATTTGTATGTGGTTATGTTAAGTTATGTTATGTGATTGTTGTGACTTTAATTTATGTTCTTATGTACCCTCATGTTTATGTGGAAGTGTACCCTTAGTTTAGTTATGTAATGTTGTTATGTGTGAGCTAATGTCCCTTTTGGATTATTATGAATGTTATGTGTACCCTTAACTTTATTTTGATTAAATTGTAAAGGTTTGTGCAAAGTGATGATGTGGCATTAGGAGGAGGTAGATATTCTTTGGTATATGATTTATCCCTTTTCTCTTTGGTTGTAATTTGAGGCTTGTATTGGTATGTGTGCCATCCTAAACCCAAAATTCGGATTTGGGCTTTGAGCCCAAATTTGAAGGCTTGTGGGACAAGTTTAACTTGTCCCACACTCTTTAATTATTCCCCAACTATACCTATGACTTTAGGGGTCATATTTAGGCCCTAATCATGATATTTTGGTGAAAAGAGAAAATCATTCCTCTCTTTCTCTTGGTCTTCTAAATATGTTTTGAATGTGTAACTTAAACTTGTGTGCAAGATTGGGAAATGTCATATCCTCAACCTACTCTTAATTGTGCCTTGGTTTTTGTATGAGCTTGGTGATGTGGATTTGGAGGGAGTTGAGTTGGCATCCTACATGGAGCCACATCACCTCTCCCCTCCTTTTCTATTTAATTGCATCTTTTGGATGAAGTGGGGGTTACTTGATTTCACTTTTCTTTCTTAGCTTTTGGAATTGGAGAGTTCTTGTTTTGGAATTATTTTTTTTCTTGAAGGATTGGAAGGCTTGGATTTCTTGGAAGAGTTTGAAGATTGTGCTTGTGGATTGAATATTTTACAATGGAAAGGTAGGATTTTGGTCCCTTTTATTTGCATGTTTTTATGTTATGAAATGTAAAATGGTGGAATGTGTGTTTGCTTATTGTGTGGGTTGGGTAGATTTCCTTAGGAAGGTGTAGGGAGAAGGAAATGGGAGCCATGAGGGAGGAAAAAGAGTTATGTGAATTTTGAGGGATTTGTAGGGAGAGTGTTCCATCTTGTGGAGGGATAAGGGAAAAATTCTTAATTTTATTATGTAAAATTTATTTGAGGGAGGGAGGCATAAGAGATCTTGTTTTGATGAAGTGTTGGAGGCTTCAAGATGGACACTCAACCTACTTGGGAGGTAAAATGGGGTCTACCATGTTTCCTCTCTCCTTTTTGGCTCTATGAAGAAGCCTTTGTGAATATGGAAGAAAATTTGTAGGTTTTATTGATTGTTTTGTGTTGTATGAAATGTTATGTATGTATGTCTCTTGTGAAGCCCTTGTTGTTGCCATGGTTGTGAAATTTCTTCATTGTTGTTTGGTTGGAGCTCGGGGGTCAATGGAGGAGAATGGATTCACTTCTCCATTGAGATTTGGTTGGGAGGAGAGCGTTTCCTAGCTCTCTCTCCTTGTTGGTGTGTAGATGATGTGAAGAATGGGTTGTTGTTTGAAGAAGTTGTAGGATTCTTGTGGGAGCACTTGGACATGTTGTCTCCACCACTTTGGGTGGAGGGATTATATCACTTGCATTTTAAGTTACTTGTATTAGTTTTAAATCGTTGTAAAAATTGTTTTATTTGAAGGCAAATAGAATAACTTTAATTGTTGTGATTATTGTAATTGTTCTTGTTTTGAAATAAATTTGTAAAGGACTGTACTATCTCAATACTTTGATAAATCTATTTTTACTTAAAGTTTAGTTGGAAATGATTGTATTTCCTTGGGAATTTCTTATAGAACCTATGCATACTTGTAATCTAGAAATGGTTGGAAATTCATTTTTGAAATCTTCCTCTAAGGCATGTTTAGAAACCTGGTAGAGATCTAAAACTAATTAAAAGGTTATTCTTGTAAATATCAAGACTATGTGTTGAGGAAAGAGATTTTATTCCTTTGTATTTTCTTATATTCATTCAAGGAAATTTTTTCCTATTTCATGAACTCTTCTTAAAAAGAAAGTAATATATTTATCCTTAATATACATTGTACTTTGTAATAATCTGCATGTTTGCATGGAAATTTGAGTAGGAAGATAGCATTGTACTTTCCTTTGTATATATATATATATATTTATTTATTTATTTATTTATTTATATATGAACCTTTTAATAAAAGGGTCGATTAAAATAACTTGATACTAGCAGCTTAGCCTAGCTAAAGGCACTAGTTAGTTGACCGTTGGCCGATTACCCTGTAATCTTTATAATTTTAAATATAGCTCTCTCTTGACCCAAAAAATACCATAAATGAATCTTAAACTTAGAAAATATAATAATGGACTTACAAAGACCTACCAACAAGTATATGTATGGATATATACACACATTTGTGTATATATCCATTTATATACTCTCGAGAAATGAAAATGTAAAATCTCAAATTTGAATATCTCATAGATCCTTGTGAGTTGATAAATAAATAAACAAAACTGATTTCATCTCCTTAATATAACAAAAACACAAAGGGATGATTAAATCCATAGAACCAAGAGGCATGGCTAAGACTCGCAAGAAAGAATCAAACAAACCCTAGAGCACGAAATAAATCTTAAATAATGGAGGATCACAAAGGAGAAATCCTTCCATTGCAGGCTCTGTGATATCCTCTCCCACATAGTTGAAACCCATAACCTCTTGTCTCCATTTCTTGCTCATCCCGACAATATTTCTGTGCAAATGGAGGAACTTCGGGTAGAATATTAATTTTATAGTTCTTAAATAAATTTTAGGGTTTTGGTGAGACCTAAAATCTAAGGGACAACATTCAATCAATCCTATGGATGTGATTTAATCCTCCTCTCCTAATATTTGTATATGGATACTTTATAAATGTTAGTCTAAATTAATTGTTGGAACCCTTATAAGATGTTCACGGATGTGAGCACTTTGTGATTTTTAGGAAGTTTTAATTAGGGTTTTGAATTATTATATGTGCATGGGTGTAATGTTAAAATTGGGGTTTGGACCTATTAAAGGGATTTAAGTATAAGTGGTGAATTTTAGTGTTATATGGGAAATTAATAAATTTTAAAGGGTATGTATTAATAAAAGGTGTTAACTATTTAATTAGAAGTGTCAAGAATTTAATTAAAATTGTTAGGTGGAGATTAATTTTATTATGGGAAAAACATTAATGTGTTAGAAAATTATGAATTTTACCTTGAGGATTATATTTTAGACCTGATGTATCTTATAACATTATTAACCTTAGTGAATAATTTAAATATAATTAATTTAAGGATAAATTAATTAATCAAATGGAAATAGTAAGGATAGAATGATCGAGTTAGATAAATGCAAGTTACTTAAAGAAATATGTGTCAGTTAATTAATTTGACTTTTATTTATACGAGATTAAAATATTCAAGATTTAATTAGTGCACTCAATATCCCTTTAAGAAAAAAAAATATTTGTTGTATTTTTTTCCTTGTGTTGATGGTGGTTTAATGCGGTGTTTTCGGGCATCACACGAACCAAGAAACCAATGGTGGAAAAAGAGGAACCCTTTGAGGTTTACTCGAAATGTAGTACTCCTAGGCGTGATTAAGGTAGAAAAGTGGGTTCTAAGTTGTATAAATGCTAGATCAGTGAATTCAACCATAGAATGGATGAACACGACAAGTCAATACGGGTAGATCTAGTCAAGGACGTTCTAGGGTTAGACGAGCTTGGAAACCCTAGGGTGGATGACTTGGTGCAACATGAGTTGCAGAAGACTAGGGTTTTTGTATCTTTGGGAGTTACCCTTATTTGCTAAACCCATCCCACTCTTCAAATGGTTAATGTTGCGGGTGCACAAATATTTCTTCTACTTTGCGGGAAGAAAAATGAGACTTACGGACCAATCGATTAGAAGTGTAATAGGCCTATGAAACATTGGTGAGGACATGGAACTCGACTTATGTACCACTTTGTAAAAATTCAAGAATTGTCAAAGAAATTAAACTATTATAAGGGAGGAAGGGCTCGGGTTATTTCAGACCTTAATGACCTAAGCGGTGAGAGTCACACCACTGAATCATCGGGGTTGTGAACTATGCGCATCGAGTGATGGACGAATATAAATAGAAGATTCCATACATTACATGTAGGGTATCCAAGCAGGTGCACTACAACTTCACGCAATTTATTGCAAATAATATCATTGAAGAGGCGCGAGTGTAGAATGAGGTTGGGGACAAGATCACATGGGGATCTATATTGTTGTTGATTGTATTCTGGGAAATTTGTGTCCCTGATGGGCCAGATGGAAATATATAGGTTCACCCACCAGCACACCCATCTCTCGCATGATGTAATTTTCGTAGTTCACTTGTGATGGCACCATCACGAATACCCAAATGAACAAGTGGTATGAAAGATAGCGTGAGGATTTTGAGAATGAGTGGCACATCCACATGAGCTACCACAAATTTTGGGGAGGTAAAGTTTGTGGTTATGCAACACTTCACTTAGCGAAGTTTATGATGGCCAAAGGAGAAATGGGGTCGTGGTGTAAACTTCCATTTGTATTCACTACTAAATATATGAAGTGCACCATTAACTTGTTACATGACACGCAAAACTGAATTTTGATGTTGACAAGGTGGATGTTGATGTCCACCCTTTGCACAACCTATAATTATGGCACGATACCAGCATATAAAGAGATATCCATATTTTTGGATGTGCATTCACGAGATCAATGTTACCATCAAGGGTTTCATCCACCGGGTATTTATGCAACTACACCCTAAGACACAAGGAGGGGTTGAATTGGAGGTTATAGACTCCACCTTTCCAAGGCCACGGGAGGCGTCAATCCCACCTATGAGAGTAGTCCAGGGAGAAGAAGAAGAAGAAGAGGAAGAAGGAAGTGAGGATAAACTAGACACTTCCCTAAAAGGAAGTATTATATGTGCTGGAGTACCGGTGGGGGTGCAAGTACATCGCGAAAAAAAAAATAGCATCGAGGCTTCACAACCGAAGCGCGAGGAAGGTAAACAATTAGAAGGAGAAGATCGGAATAGAAGAGGCATAAGGAACATGATGTCTCCAACTCATGGACATAAATAGACTTAGAGGAGTATGACACATCTTTCAAGGAGGAGCTCAAGGTAGAACTTGAGGAGGAGGAGAATAAAGGGCTAAGGCGGACACCAAGGTGGTATCGATGCATGCGTAGAGGAGAAAGTGCATACTATGGATGGGCTTGTGAAAATTCTAGTGGGAAGGACTTCACCTATCCAACCCACTAGTCTCAGGAGATAAAAATAAAGGAGACTCCTTTATTATCAAGGAGGAGAAGGGGTTCACTACAGGAACAAGTACCCCAAGGAAGCAACGCTCAAAGCACAAGGAAAAGAGAAATAAGTGGACACCTATGTCCCCTCACATGGACTTCATGGATAATCTTGTAAATGTATTGCATGCAAGGTTCCAGAGTACCCTTTCCCAGATAAGCTACATGTTTGGGATCTATTGGACCAAGATGGGGGTGTGACAAGGATGAAGAAGATGATAAGTTGGAATTTGCATTGTCATGCGAGAGGGCTTGAATTTGAGGTCGGTGATCATGCGTTCAAGACCATTCATTTAAATAAGAAATAAGGA